>JAHKKF010535934.1:0-30918 GCA_019740295.1 Labeo calbasu
AAAAAAAAACTCACATTTTGACTCGCAATATGCTGTGTTTCCTGATTAGACAGGATAAAGCCATTGGAGCTCATTTTACATAAATTATTATATTTCTTATTTTTTTTAGACACTCTTTTCCAATTTGTCATTGATTATGGCGAACGTGTTATTCACCGAGGTGCCCATCAGACCAGATTCCCCCGTTTACACTCATCTCATTAAATTATGTATTAATGAATTACGACAGCTATGACTTGTCTTGCAAACACATATGTGTCTCCGCTGTCTCCTTCTGTCTCTCCCCCTTTCACACACACGCTCTCGCTCTCTCACCTCGAATACACACACACGGCACAAACAAGCGCACCTACCGTACGCTACCTCTCACACACTCCCGCACACAACACTGTCAACACACCCTCCCGCCCAGCGCCCTCTCCATCGAACCTTGTTTCTTTGTGCTAAACCAAATATAGAGTATATTGTCCATCTGTGTACAATGGGCCAGTGTGGAGCCTGTGGTTCTCTGGACTGAATGTAGCCTGTTCTCCGGCCCTGGGCTGTGAATGCTATCGCCGCGCTGCAGCATACGGACCGCGCGCTATTCCCACACCCAGACGCACCGCTCTGGGGGATAAGACCGGCACAATTGATAGAAAGTGTATTCTTTTCCATGGGTTCCCACCAGCGAGCCCGTTTCCGGGGCCTTATCAAAGAACAAACGCCTTTGAAAAGCAGGGTAAACAAAGCACCGGGAGGCATTGTTGCCCACACTTTGACAGGAGTAATCTGGCGTTTCCATCAGCCTACATTTGGAGTCTGTCCGGGCCCCACCCAGCGGCTCGAGGGGTTGAGATCCAGATGCTTTCACACCTCTACGTGCTTCGAGGTGTCTATGGTGGGCAGATATATCGTGCTAGTGCCAGTGGGCTTTCATTCTGTCTCGGATCACTCTGGCGCCCGCTCCCCGTTGAGCAGAAGCAGCACGTCGACACTTACACCGTTCCGTAAGGGACAAGTCTTTTCTGAAGCTATTTGTTTGTTTATTTCACAATTTTCAATTGCCGTGAAAATATATGCACTAAAGTGTATTTGTGTGTGAGTAAGGGCAGAATGAGTCCCCCTTTTCTTGGATATTGACTCTCTCACTGTGACATTCATTACTGTATTATTGATATTATTTTTATGCTTTATGCACACTTTATTGCATAAAATATACATACTGTTTACGCTTTAATCCACAATCAGTGTTTAAAAATATTAATAAGTCATGTTTTCCTTGCATTTGGAGAATATTTAGATTATTTTTAAAAAATAAAAATATTTTGAATAATTATTTGAAACAGAAAAAAAAAAATTATGCAGTATTAAATTTTAAATTATATTTCCATCATTTATTCATATATTTTTTTTATATTTTCTGTTAAAGTTTGCAGTGTGTGTGACATACAGCAAAGCCTTTCAGCTTGCTGTAAGAACTCACCTTTGGGACTTAGAGCCACAGTATAGTGCCATCTACTGGAAAATAACTGCCCTGCACCTCATATAACTTACTGCTCCAATAGAGACCGAATGATTCAGAATACAGTCACACAGTTTAAACAAGATGACAACCTCAAACTAAATGACAATTACAAGTAAAACAATATTATTGCTATTTGTTTTCTCTTCAGAATACACTGACTGTATGTTAGTTTATTCCAGTTAAAAAAAAAATAAAAAAATGAAGTGCTCCAATCAGAATAATGTACACAAAAATATATTCATACACACTGTCAGCTTCCATGCAAATATACGAGTATGAAACATGGCCCGTGTGCTGGGAGTCATTTTCCATTATTTCCCATCCTATATCTGTGATTACATTTGCATAAATTCTCAACTATTGTAAATAATTGACTTTTCTTGAATAACACCCTGTCCGGCTTTATTTTGGTAATGAAATGCGTTCGCATTTGCATTGAAATATCTCTCATAATTGGACAACCTAAAAGCATGTGCGATGCATTATGTCAGAATCAGCTAATTAATGTATCTAGCAAAGGCTGTTTTGCAGTTATGATTCTTTTGTCACATAAGCAAGTTGCGCTGTGCATAACACGGCAAGACCTCTGCCTGACTTTATGATTTTTCGCTGAATATAAAACACATATTTGTAACACTTGCCTCATCTGCCCGTTTGAGTGAAGAGGCGCAAATCTAGTCTGAGATGGAGCAGGGGAGAGAGATGTTTCCTCCGGTGGCGGATGCGATGAGAGATGGATGGGGAAGTGGAAGTGCGCGCATGTGGCCCCTTCTCTCCATCTGACGCGGAGGGCAATCATGATTACTCACGGAGTGACAGTTTAAGAAAAACCCTGTCCTCTTGTCTCAGCCTGCTTTAAAAATACTCTTCATTATTTGCAGCCACTTTCAGTTTTAATAGCACGAACACCATTGCCAAACCATATTTCTTTCATCGGGGTCAGCAATGATAATTTAGATGGGGCCGAGGCACGTCAAAGTAGACGACATGTTTTTAGAGGAATGGAGAAAAGACGCAGTGTGCCGTACGTGTGTGAATTAGATGCTGCCGCTACTTGTCTGTCTGATTATATTCCCTTTTGCAAATGCTAAATGGAAACTGTATTAGTGTTTAATTATCTCATGGCTTTTCTTTAGTTAGTTAGAACAAATTCTCCTGTTTTTATTATTTTTATATTATGTTTGTGTTTTTTTGGGGGGGCATTTCAAGCTCCCGAAACTTGTTTGTATAAGTGATCTTCACCTGTTCTCCACATCAAAACCTCTCTCCACATCTTCTTGTTTGAAATCCGTTGTGCGTTTTAATATTTTAAGGATGGAACCTTGGACGTCAATAAATTACTTATAATTGGCTTTCATGTTTACGGCGGTGGTTTTCTTAGATTCCTGCGTTATTGTGTGCCATTATGCATTCTGCTCAGCATTATGGATTTTTCGGTAAGCTTCGTTTGCGCAGCAGCAAAGACGCCGAGTAAAACCGAACACAAACCCCATTTAGCATTGTGCTGGGTGATTCCTGATGGGCCCGTGTGTCCAGTGAACTCTCCGTAGGGCTGCTTTCTATTCCAACTGCCTGAAGGCTGTTTTCCATAGCCATATTAATGAGAGCATCTCCACATCTACCGTCCAGCGCTGCAGCGAGGAAGGGGATGGGTCTTGGTGTGTGTGTGTGTGTGTGGGTGCACGGTCCTATTTGCACTATACCTATACTAATCTCACAGCCTTGATCAGGGTACAGTAAATAAACCCCCAAGGCCTCTATTGATCAGCCTTGAATTTGTTTTTCTCCGAACGTGGCATCTAGTTAGTTATTACAGATGTTACTCTGCGTCAATGAATTATTTCATCAAAACAGGTATGCTGCATTAACTATTTATTTAGAAGTAAACTCTCTTTCAGAGCGAAGTGTCCAGGTTGCACACACAAAAGAGTGTGTGTGTGTTTGTGTGTGTGTGGCGGCGCTCAGTGGAGGTCGTGGGTCAATATGGACCTTGTTGGATGCCGAGCCCCGATGGTGTTCTCCGCGCTGAGCCGGGATTGTAGCAGTAGGTTACAAACTTCAATCTCTGCAAAAGCAGTGTGCTTTCATTATTTATGGGCCGCAACAACATGGGGGGCGGAAGAATGAGGTGTCAGGAGTGAGGGGCTTATACGTCTTGTTTTGTAATAGTCGTACAGGTATAGTAGTGTAACGTACAGGCATGCACGTTCAAGCAACTGTACTCCGCCCCCAGTCATGTATGATCATATGTTTTTGCGCCATGTATGTTTGAAGGCTTTTTATGCCGTTCAGAACATATGCTGTGATGAAAAATTGATTATGTGCTGCTTTTGTTCAATACTTGAAGATGAAATAAGACAAAAGAGATATCATACGGAAATTTGATTTGATGTGTCTACTTTTTTTTTTTTTTTTCTCCCCACTCTCTGTTTTGTTAGTCTGAGTTGTTCAGATGCCACCACAGAGGCTTTCTGCTCTGTCAGGTTTGTGGGTTGTATAATGAATGTTTCACTTGTTTGTTAATTGCCTCAGAGTCCCTGAGCACAAAGGAAAGGTTAAATGGTGCTATGAATGATACTAATGTTGTGTACGTGGATCTGTTTCAGTTTGGAGGAAGTCTCTCTCTATCTCTCTCTCTCTTGCTTACTTCATCTCCATTTCCCTGTCTTGACAAAATCTGCTGGCCCATCACATGTCCAGTTGTTGGCTTCAGGCTGGGAATCCCCCTGCTGGGATTGATCAAAACATTGAGACAGACTTGAGCTTGAGCTCAGGCTCTGATTCTTACCCCAGCGGTTCTGGTGTGTAAATGGTCGACCTCTTCATAAAGAGGGGTCATGCATATCTACACCATTTCAATGGATAGCCATCATGGCTGTCATTTTTACTGTAGGACGTATGGCTTTCAGACTCTCTGACTGACATCATGTCCTCCAGAAAGACGCGCTCCGAAAAGCAAAGGAGGTTTGAATTGTTTGTGTTTATGTAATCAGGGCGGGTAAAAATTAGTTAACGAGACATGAAAATTACAAAGCTGCATTGCATTACACTTGGGTGATAAATAGTTTTATTCATTCCACATTTATAGTATTGACAGTCTAAAAGTCTAAAAATATCCTTCAAATATTCTTGTGCTGTACGTGTGCAATATTGACCCTTTATGCACTGCTTTTTATATAGAAACATGTTCTTTTAAAAGTACAATACTAATTCGTTTTTCATCAAATTGTAGATATTAATTAGTGTATGTAATTTTACACTTTATGATTATGACAAATCACAACTTTTTCGTTCTTAAGCATTTTGCTTTTTTCTTTAAGAACCGAATTATTGACTAATTTTAACATTAGGTCAAATGATTTTGGATC
Organism: Labeo calbasu; assembly: GCA_019740295.1. Taxonomy (NCBI): domain Eukaryota; kingdom Metazoa; phylum Chordata; class Actinopteri; order Cypriniformes; family Cyprinidae; genus Labeo; species Labeo calbasu. The sequence goes on from JAHKKF010535934.1 coordinate 4,876, forward strand.
GCACTATAGGACAGTAATAGAAGATGGTTCAGAATACGTTATAAAATGTATCTAAAAAGCCGTAATTAGTTCTTTTTGATGAAATTTCATATCCCGTGTCTGATTTCTGTCTTTTCTTTGGAACAATATTAATTCTTTCACTGCTGTTCCTAACTAACCGAATAATAGGTTATTAAACGAATGCAGATTCTAATGCTGTATTTGATTTAAAAATATGAAAATAGATTTTAAACTGTTTACTGTTTATGACAGTCTGGACAGATATAAAAGCATGTCACGTCAACGGTTCACTCGCCCACCGCCTTCTGAGAAAAATCCAGAGGAGTCCCAGTCAGCAAACCTAAAAAAGCTGACTAATTCAAACCAAACGCACAGCCTCAACATTATAAGACTTCCAACAAGTAAAAAATGTGTCATAAAAAGCTAAAAGAGTCTTGTTAAAGACTAATAAATGAGGGAAGCCTACTGTATTAGTGAGTTATCCTGGATCTTGTGGATGTATTCTCTTAAATTCTTTGTCATTAATGTCAGGCTTCCTCAGATTTACAAGAGGCTGTCGATACAAGTTAAACCTAATGGTGATCAGAGACGCTTTTTTGTATGTATTGTTAAAAGTTACTATGGACAAGTGTACCTGTCTTGTTCCTTCAAAAACTTGTGGTTTAAATAGGGAAAAAGTTGTTTTTCCTTCCATTTTTTCCTTTGACTGGACTGCTGAGTTCAGCCAGGATAAATGTCGTGATTGAATTAGTGAAACCATACACTCACTAACCCAAGTGCTTATGGCTGATTTTGACCACACACCCAAGACTGGCCAAAGAGTCTGTTCATTCTGCCCAGTGTAACTGTTTTCACTGGAAAATTCATTGGCACACTGCACATGTTTGAATAACGCTAGCCGTTTAAAAAATTGTGTTCATAGCAGAATTGAAAAGGCTGTAAAGACGATTAGATTCAATATTTAACATCCTGAGGTGCTATTCCAGGCAATGCTTAGAAACACAGAGGGGAAAAAAATGAAAAAGGACAGAGCCAGAGGACCCCCGCCCCCCTTTTAGATGTTTTACAATAGCGGCTTATTCAAATCCCAAAAATTACATTTTTCAAGCGCCTTTCATGGCTCTGGCTTTGTTATTGCTTTAACATGGGTATCAGAGGCCTATGTTTATTCAACCCTCAATTACCAAAGGCTCAGCCGGCAGGCCTTTAATTGATTGCTTTAATTGATTGGTCGGGGGTAACCATGGCTGAAAAGCAGTTTATCTTAATCAGTTGAGAGGAAATGTAGAGTGGGGCTTGATTTCCTCCAGCTGATCAACCCTGTGTGGGCTGAAAAGGGGGGAGCTTCTACTGAGGAGAGAGAGAAAGAGATAGAGGGAGTGAGAACGGAAATAGGTGGAGGTGGACCTGGATGGGACCTGCATGATGTGGACAGGGATCAAAATCTTGGATTCAAGCTGCTTTCAGTACTGAACTTGGTACAAATACAGGGAACATTTACACAACAACAAAGTACTCAAAAATGGGTAACTTTTTCCTTTGCATTTTGAGAAGTTTCGTGTACAGAAGACGACGTTGTCAAAACAATCCCCGTTCGCACAGATCCAAAAAATTAAAAACGCTGTGTTATGAATGCAGGCCAGTAGTTGGCAATGTCACTTTGTGAAGAAACACTATGCGTCTATACACGTACACAAGTATAACGTCATCGTTTTCACAAATTGTCGATAACTTCGAAAGTGAAACTCTGATAAAGTGAAAAAACACTTTGAAACCAGTGAGGGGGAAAAAAAATCTCTTGGTTGGAAATGGTGTTGTGTAAATGTACCCACTGTAGTTGAACTGTTTGTAGTCAAAGCATTTTTTTTAACATTTGTGATGCGATCTAGAAAAGTCCAACACATGGTGAAAATGTACTGTTTTTGATGCCATATGAAAGCTAGGTTGAAGCCCTTTACAAAACGTTTTATTTTGTCCATAGCTTAAACGTAACAAAAGTTATGGCTATCTTAAGTTGGCTGATAGCTATGATTGAATTTTGAGAAAAAAAAAAAAAACGGGTTTAAAGTGAGACGGCTTTCGCCTTCATTTCATTGGGTTAAAGACAGCGCTGTACTGCATCATTACACAAACAGACTAACGTTGCACTGAAGAGGACAGTTTTCCTTTTTGTTTATCATGGGTATAGTCTGTGAACTTTTGATCACCCCTTGTATGCTTAGATAGCACGAATAGTGTACCTTGTAGTTTACATTTAGAAAAGAGAGCACAGCACAACTGTCATCGGACTCCTTCTCTTCGATCCTTCACCTTCGGATGTGAAATAGTCCATTATAACATCGTTTAGGGCACTGACATCACCAAGATTGAGCAGAATGAGACGAGAAAAATCGTTTTAAGTAAGCAACTTAAGACTGTGTTGTTTGTTGCGCTCTGCCATCTCACAATATTAAAAAATGAATAAATAAAACTTTGCTTGCCATAGTTTACACAGGACTAGCAGGGAATGTGCATTGATACACCTTTATTAAATATGTTACGTGGTTTATTTTGATGGGTTAACTGCATTGTGGTGTTAAGAGAAAGCACCTCCGCAGCACATTCTTAACATAAGAGAAAGACATTTCTGCTTGCAATAAATCGCTAATTTTCTGCACTAAACAAGTGAATTTTGAATATTTTCAGAGATGATAGACAAGAAGTTATAGAATAATAATTTAATGAAAACCTAATTTTGACAAAAAATTTATATTCAACTTATTTTTCAAATTTTCTGAAAAAGTCCCAGCGCGACATCCGACTGGTTTGCCCAGATCGCATCAATTTTTTTTGTACTGTTAATACAGGATTTTTTTTTCTTGCAGATCATCAGGAGATTCTGAAATGTTGTGCTTTTTCCTGATCAAGTGATACAGTGACCACGTTTGAATGCCATAAGGCCACAAGAATAAACATAACTGTGAACCAGGCCACTTCTGTTGAACTGCTAATGGTACAAAGATGGCTGGATCAGGGCTAAATTGTACATTAGCAAGACCTGAGTAAATATTCTCCGTTGTTGTTAGTAGGGCTGTCACTAACAATTATTTTGATAATTTATTGTCGTTTACTGTTGTTTATTCTGATGATTAATCGAGTGACCGGATAATTATAATTCATTTTATTTGTAGTAATAAAAATCAATCTAAGTGAACAATAGCCTTTAAAATGACTTAAAATACATATATAATAGCAATGATAATAATAATAATAAATTAGTTCAAAAAAAGTATCAAAAGCAATAAATCATATGGTTTTTTTGAACAAAACTCTTAAAATACATAATGTATTATAAACAATAAAGCTCATGTACATGCATTATTACACATGCCTACAGAAACACCAACAGCCTGACAATTGTTTTTACAGTTTACTGTGCGATCTAATCCATGCTTAGTATTGACTCAACAACATTTAATTAAAATGTCCACTTAATCTTTAATATTTAGCCATTTCTTAATAACAGAAAAGTTACAGCCACTGTAATTTCTTGAATATGTGGATATCAAAATGTGTAAACTCAGAGTGAGGGTTTAAACTTTCATTTTGAAATCGCGATGAACAGTTAGCATATTGAGAAAGATATTGATGTAATCTCCTGTGTTTGCGTAGGTTTATAAATGATTTACCTTACAAATCTGATGAAATTGTGCACATTGCATTCTCAGATAAACTTTACAATAAACCCAAACTCACAACAACATGCGCAGTTTGAGACGCTCCACAAATGTAAACGACAACAGCAGCATTTACTGTAAATGGAGCTGCTCTGAGATGCACATACTTAACCTGCACGCATGTAAATAACTAAAGCACATATATTAAACCTGCATTGCATATATTTATTTAATTGAATCGTAGTGTTTGTGAATTCTTAATAGCATTATGCTTCCACTTGCGGTATTTTGCCGATTACTTGACACAAATGCAATCGAGGATTTTTATGAATACTTGAATAGATTTGAAGAATTGTTGCAGCCCTAGTTGTACATAAAAGGTCAAAAACACATGGGTCAAAAGACAATGCCAACATGGCAGATGTGTTTTAAAAAGTGTCAATGATCTTCTCTTCTTCTTCTTCCACTCCACATTGCTCTGCAATGTGAATAGATGGAGGTCAGTTTGGAAATATTTCACGCTCATCCTCACCAGATAATGACCCAAACCTGACCCTTATTGTTGAGGTGGAATTGCTCTTCAAATGTTTCAAGTGGTTTCCAGGCTTTTAACCAACGTCTGAAAATGAAGTTCATTGAATGGAATTAGAAAATTGACCTTTAAAATGTCTGGCCCCTACATAAACTTCATCGACGTCTCCTTGCCATTTAGCCTGTCCTGCACGTTACAGCACCGCTATAAGAATGGAGAGAGGATAATAGTCTGATGGATCCTTGGATGGCCAAGTATAAATTAAGCTAATCGTCCGGGCTCTGTTCTTTATCAGTCCTTACACATTGGCGGTCATTTGAGCCCAGAGATTTTCCAGACTCACTGTAACTTATGACAAAGCCAGAGTGTTTTCCCATGATCCCCTGCCATTGTGCTCGCTGAAGAGATTGTCAGATTTAATAAAATAACATGTTTCACTTCTCTGTTGTCACCCGTTTTGTTTGGAGCAGAAACAGATTTCCAGGCAAACTTGGCCGGCAGTCAAGAGAATGTTGTGTCAGACTCAGATATAGTTTAGATAGTTTTGCATGAGGCTTTCAACCTTGAGTGATAATTCAACAAAATGGCGGTCAATGAAAAAAAAAAAAAAGCATGTCCAAAATAACATTGTGCTTATTCATTTCCTCACGGATAACTTTGAGAAAAGGCCTGGCTGACAATACGTTCACCTTGCGGTTCAGGGCCGCTGTCTGTCTCTGCGTAAAAGATGGAAGTGCGAAATGGAAATCACAGGATATTCCGCCATGATTCCCGTTCGAAACCAGTGTATATGTTCCATTCAATGGTCATTAAAGAGTGCGAGATGTGAATTTAAGTTGTATTTACTTACAGAGGTATATGATGTCACATTTCACACTTCTCTAGTAAGTTTCGTCTGTGTGTGAAGATGCTGCAGGCAGCGGCGCAGCGCAAATCCGTGAAGGAACATTTTGGAGTGAAGTAAACTTCAACGGATTTCCCCTGCTCAGGGAGTAGGGAGCAATGAACAGTGTGTAGGGATCATGTCAATCGGAACACAGTTCATGCACATAGCTCTTCTGACGAGCTGGTAATCTGAATCAGGTGTGTTAACTAAGAGAGACATGCAAAATATGGGGGGGGGGGGGCGTGAGGACTGGAGTTGGGAAATGCTGCTCTAGTAGGCAGTAGCCTGTCCTCTGTACACAGCTCNGCTGGTAATCTGAATCAGGTGTGTTAACTAAGAGAGACATGCAAAATATGGGGGGGGGGGGCGTGAGGACTGGAGTTGGGAAATGCTGCTCTAGTAGGCAGTAGCCTGTCCTCTGTACACAGCTCAGCGCTGGCACGGCACACCATGAACACAGGCAGCTTAAGAGCTTTGTGCAAGATCTCAGCCTGAGGGCTTTGTGTTAAGAGTTAGAACTCACAAAGCCTTTCTAAGCTTTCAGAGCACGTTTAACTCAATGCAGCAGCGCAGAGGCGCATGTAGATATCTATGTATGTGTGTGCACACACATTTGTGAAAGTGAGAGCCCAGGAAGGGCTTTAAATAGGATCTTTTGTATGAACTACTGATTTTTCAGATCCTCATAAAGCTTTGTATCAATGATTGGCCTATTATTGTAGTTTGACATCTCACCTTGAATGCTTGAATGTTGTTGGGTCTTCCATTTCCCCCCACACAAGTATATCGCTTTTGCTGCATACCGTCTTTGGTCGCGTTTGAAAAAGTATAACACGTATACGTGGCTTACAGGTATTCATCAGTGTCCTTTTTGGAATTGTGTTCTCTCTTTCTATCATCTCTGTTTTCATCTATATCTCTCTTCAGCCACTCTTCCCAGATAAATGTTTCATGAGGTCCGCCTCATATCCTCCACTGGAATAACATGTCCGATAGATTATAGGAGACATCACTCAGTCACATTCACCTTAGACCACAGATCTGCATGTCCTTCATTGAGCGCACATACTCTTCAGAGGGGGCAAAAAAAGGAAGGAGAAGTGATGGAGAGGCACATTTTAATACCCGAAAGTAACTGTCAAATAGTGTCTGCGTTGAGATAACTATCAAAGGGCAGCTCTGTATCAGATGTGAAGGCTTTAAGTGGGTCATGGGCTCCTTTCACTGAGATGCCACAGTAAAAATTCACCAGCTTATCATTATTTAATCATGCTCTAATGGAAGTGATCCCCACCCCAAATATAGACGCACCTCTAAACTCAATTATTCCCTAATATGTTAACAGTTGTCACTTACAATGATGAAAACAGTGATCTCAGGAACTTTACTTAAAATTGGTTAGTACTGAAGATTCCACTATTTAGAGTTTAAAATGATAGTAATAAAATAGTTAATGAACACAGAATTCATTAAATTTAGATTATCTTTAAAGTAATAGATTATTTAAAAGATGGGAAAAACATCCATAATGCAGTTTTTATTTGTGTTTATTATTCTTTTCTACTGTATGTAGTATAGTGTATTCAACCAATTGACACTGTTCTGTTAACAGTTCTTACACATGCATTCTTCCGCCCCATACATACATGCACTACAGCTTAACCAATCTAGATTTCTGAGCAAACCATTCTGAGTGTGCTCTTTGATGACTAGAAAGTTAAAAAGAATAGCTAGGCCCTATGAAATCTGTTTTATTTTTTTCCCAAATTCCTCCTTTTTTTCAGTTTTAATATTTCTGGATTTCATTTTTTCCATTTAAATTTTTCTAGACTTTGTTTTAATTTTTAATGTAAACTTTTTTAATCAAAAAGTATGTTTAATAAATTGAAATCATGAAACTTGCTCAGTTTAACAGCAGTTTATTAAAGGTTGAACAAAATTGCATTTTTTAGGCCCTGTGAAATGCATTTTTTTTTTCTCTGTCAAATTCAATGTAATTTTTTTACCAAATCCTATGTTTTCCATTTTTTTGGATTCCATTTTAATGGTTTAATTAAATGTTAATGATCAAAAGCATCTTTATTTAATTGATTTTATATATATAAGTTAAACCAAACCTTTATTTTGACAAGTTGCTGTGAAGACCCTTAAGTTTCTGTTTGTATGTGATATGACAATAGTTTTTCTCAAATGAAATGGTAAAATGCTCATGAAGTGACTCACGCTTCAGTATGTTTGTAGTAAATGAAAGAACATGCAGAATTCATATTTAGATAGTATTTTTCCAGCTTAATATTTACAGACACTGGGGCATATCGCATTTTGTACTGACCTACTTTTTTTGTACTGAAATTTGGCAAGTTCTGTGACATTCCGCGCTATACAGTAAATTCTGTTTTTATGACTGGATTCCACGATTCCGTCCACTTTTTCCGCATCGCAGAAGTCATAGGGCATTAAATAGCTTATATAAAAATATTAATCTTTTGTAACATTATTAGTGTCTTAACTGTCACTTTTGATCAATTTAATGCCTTCTTGCTGAATAAAAGTATTGCTAAATAAAAAAATACAAAAGTCTTACCAACCCCAACATTTTAAATGGCAGTGTATTCATTATTTAGATGATATTATAATTGTAGCAATAAAATTACATTTCTATTTGCCAAATGTTTATTCCTTGGAAGTACAGAGAGAATCATTAATGGAAGTGAAAGCATTTAATTCTTTACCGTTCCCATCTTTAGAAATTACATTTGGACGTTTGACTTTTCATGTAGGAAAGCCAGAGCAAATCACATGTATTCTGGATCATGTGAGGTTATTTGTTCCCAGACCTGCTGACACTAATAGAAGCGCACATGTACCCTGTTTTAGCTGACTTGCCCATTTCCCATCAAACTTAAACTCCACTTACGCAATAAATCTTTTTTCTTCTCTGCATCTTTTCATTCTACTGTACTTTTCCAAAAGCCTTTGAAAGTTTTCTCCAACTTTTAGATTTATTAGTCATTAAGTTGCATTTCTTTTGACCTCGAGAATTTTTCTATTTGTGCTGTGTTTACTGAAATCCTGCATTATCTTTTGAGGGATTCGAGAGCAGCAATCGATTGTTTGGCTTCTTCAGAGATATTGTGCATTAATGAACCTTATACTGTTCTCTGGTTGAATACAACTTTTTTCTTCTTCTTCTTTTACTTCTGTACAGGTTTTCCCACTAGTCTCCTGTTTTTTAAGTCCACTTTTTAAAATTTAATGCAACATAACTTTACCGCATTCAGAATCAGATCAAAGACTTGTGGGGGCCTAGTGTTTGAAGTGTGCTCCATTTGAAGTTGATTCCAAAGACACTGCGTGTAAAACAAAAGTTTACATATATTTCGGCCTTTGTGGGAGCAGTGCGTAGCGCGTGCCGTATTGATCGTGCTCTTTGAAAGAGGAGGCCGAAAAAAAAGAGCTTTGTTGGAATTGTACTGCTGTACTGGCAGCGGGAACTGCGGTGGGATCCGTGTTTCAGTAGGAGACAGACTGATTTCCACAGGTTGGCGAAGGGCTGGGGGAGTTTTGAATTGATGTGTGTATGTCGTGACCTTGCGACTGTGTTCCTGTAAATATGGCTGTGGAGTGGCCAGAGAATATTAGTGATTGGCAGACGGCCTCTTAAGTTCTTTACAGGGAGGCGAAGTGGTATTCTAGGGAACACCAAGATTTATGATGATGAACCATCACAATGATGTGAGAACCCCTGCCTCAGATATTACACAGCCTCTCAGTATTTATCCAACAGTTCTGAGGATGAGTGCCGCGTTCCGCAAATAAACCTTCAGATGCGTATGTCTGGAGGTTTAACTACTACACACAATTCTTCTTCTTCTTCTTAGTATTATTATTATATTAGTAAAGAATGTAGCAGAAGATTGACATCTTCTGGAGTCCACAAGTGTCTGTAGACATGTTAAAAATTTCATTAGATCAGAATTTACTATGCATTAATAATAAACATCTAAAATGTGAGTTGAAACAAATAAAGCTGAAAAAAAGAAGAAAAAAAAACTTTTCTTGTTCTTACTGAGCATACATTGAGGCAGCATGAACTGTGTGCTGGAAAAGACTGTAAACCATTGAAATATCTTACTCTTTCAGCAGCAGTAAGCTGTGTTTGACCTGTCTGTCGTTATGACAGATTTATGACAGACATATTTTTGGCTCTTTCGCATGAACTTCTTATTTAAGGACTAGAATTTTAGCACTCCAGTTCATTCTTTGGCTTTTGCCTGTGCGCATAGTTTATACAGATGTGATTTCTTATAGGTGTCTTGATGAACACTGACATTAGCCAATGAAAAGATACTTGCACAACTTTCGTTGTTGTTTTTTCCTGATAACTGTAGTTGGGGAACACTAAAAATGTATGTTTTTTTTTTTTTGCCATAGATAAATGTTAAGTAATATTTTTAATGAAATTATTATATGAAAGATTGTTTTTTGAAAGATACTAATACTTTTTTCCAGCAAGGATGCATTAAATTGATCAAAAGTGACAGCAAAGACATTTGTGTTACTGCAAATTTCTGTTTCGAAGAAAAGCTGTTCTTTTGAATTTGCTGCATGAAAATCATATCACTAGCCTATTTCTACTAAACTGCTTTTAATGACCTCCTTTTCATGCTAAATTATAACGTGGATTGCAGGTTATGCAAACTTTCTTATACTACTGTACATCTGTGTGCACATTTTCCCTTCAGAGGAAGCCAAGCGCTGGCTACAGTGGAGGAACAGCTCCCATTCCAAGCGTTTCTGTGAATGGGGAAAACAATTAACATGGACGCGACTGCCTCTTCACTTTACAGTTAATTGGCTCTCATAAAGGCAAAGCTTAGAAAAATTATGGGGAGGAAGCCTTGCCTTGGAAGTATGTGTTTACTGTGGCTTTTATGGAAAATCCCATTTAAGATGGAACAAAGTACTTATCTTTATGGCAAAGAAGCCCTCTGATAAAGAGGGAAGTGCCTTGAAGTTGTGAAATTATGCCCCTTTTATACAGTAGAGGAAAAGGTGGTTTTCCAAGCTTTTTTTGGACAGAGGAGGAATTCTCAAATATAGACTGCAGTACAGTTGCATAGAAGTGTTGCTTTTTGTTGTGCCGTTTAAAAGCTTTGTTTCTGTTTTCCTCTCTGTCTCCAAACATAAAGTCATTTGATTGTCACAATGCTTTTGACAGGCGGCCATATATTATAACAAAGCGCTTGAATCTTGCCCTGGCAAACATATGGGTCAGCACTTTTGAAATGCGGCCCCCCTGCTTATTGACCTCAAGTAATACATTTCATATCTGGCACTGGCCTGTATGGTCTGTATGCTTTATGGGTGGCATAAATCACAGGTCCATGACTCAGGTCCAAAGGGTGATTATGTTTAGAATCAATTTGTCAACAGAACATGGAACGCTTAGCCAATCAGACTCAATTGGAAAAATAGACTCTGAAATGAGTGAATTTAAAGCTGCATGTTTTGCAATTCATTTGGTGCAGAGATCTACAGTAGTTTTTAAGTATACCTTAAAGTACACTTAACTGCCAAACTGTGCGTTTATAAAGAGATAGTTTACCCAAATATGAATACTCTGTATCATTCACTCACTGTCAGATTGCTCTAAATCTCTGACTTTCTTTTTTTTTTCTTTTTTGTGAGATATTTTGCACAGTGTTGCTCTTTTCCACTGAATAAAAGTGACAAAAAGACAAAAATAACAGTACTTAATATGACTTATATTGCATTATGTTCCAGGTCTGTATTCCTCAATTCCAAACGTTCTCCCGTTTGTGTGTGTGTGTGTGTGTGTGTGTATCACATCAGCTTTAATATCACTGATATCATTGCACCAAACTTGAAAATATTTATTTAAATTGCACAAATGAGATTTTCATTTTAAAGGGATCGTTGACCCAAAAATGAATATTCTGTCATTAATTACTCACCCTCACATCGTTCCAAACCTGTAAGACCTTTGTTCATCTTCGGAACAGAAAACAGAAATAACAACTTCATTTCTTGCTCTGTTTCTGAACACACGTCAAAGACTGACATAGAAGGGAAGAAATTGTTCAATAAAATAGTTATTTTTGTTTTCTTTGTGAATAATTAAGTGAGCAATTAATGACAGAATTTTCATTTTTGGGTAAACTATTCCTTTGAGCCTTTGTATTATTAGCATTTAATCATGTTCAATAATAATATTTGTATGGTACTTTTTAGCCTCTTTTTTTTATAATTATTGGTGGTATTTTATCTTTTTTCCTCTATGCTGCCGCTTTTCCTTTTTTTTATTAACTTATGTCTTTATTGCCATTGCAAGAGCAAGACGATATTCGACCCATGGTATACTGTTCATTTAGTTACCCAACGGTATGATCTCATTATCATTGTGTATACATTATAGTCAGGTAATATGCTTCTGTGTTATGCTTCTCATTGTCTTTTTGTGCCATAGTAGACAGGGAAGACTTTTGGCAGCCTGCTCTGCACATCTTGCTCTGTTAAGCTTGGCTTTATGCATTACATGTTTTTTCCAGTGACGTGAAAGAGAAAAAGGACTGTAATTTTGAATTGAAAACCACTTGGCACACCTAACCCAGCATCAGCAGCGTGCCTCAAGAGTAGGGAGGATCTACAGAGAGTCAGACAAAAGACGAGTAATAATGAAACATCCTAGCCTGAAAGCCACTGATGAGACTCTCTCACTTTCTCTCCCTCCTCGTCTCCTTCCTCCTCCATCTGGACAGAGCTCAAGTATTCATCTGTCAAATCAAACCTCTTTTGCTCTAGCCCTTGCAGCTTCTTAGCATTTTCACTTCTTTTGTGTCAAAGATGGAAAAGTTTATCCTTTCAGCCTTAAATATCAGACAATTTATGCATTGTCAGGGCTACTAAAATGCAGCACAGATTACGTTTGTCAGGTGTAATCAGTATGCACTTCTGACAAATGCACGTTGATCGCACCGCCTCCCTCAACAATCAAATGATCTGCCACAAAATACAACATAAGCATCAATACAGAGTACTGATGGAATTTTTTTATACAGTTCCATGCAACTTATTCTTGTGAGAAGGGAAAATATCGTAATTCACATTAGGTCAGTTTACAAATCCAATCTGATTTCAGATTCTGAAAGTTCTGTTTATATGAACCCTAAACTTGACTGATTACATGAACAGTTTTCAATCTGATTGAGCTATCATCGATCTGATTGTTATTGAATTATTTCGGTGCATGTAAACTTACTAACAACATACTAAAATAGAGTGTGACTTGCTGTTCATCATCCTCTTTTTCCACACAGGCATACTGGGCTACATTTAAAGGAACACTCAACTTTTTTTGAAAATAGGCTCATTTTCCAACTCCCCCAGAGTTAAACAGTTGAGTTTTACCGCTTTCGAATCCATTCAGCCGATCTCCGGGTCCGGCGGTAGCACTTTTAGCATAGCTTAGCATAGATCATTGAATCAGATTAGACCGTTTGCATCTTGCTCAAAAATGACCAAAGACTTTTGATATTTTCCCTGTCGACTCTTCTGTAGTTACATCGTGTACTAACGGTGTACTAACTGAAGGAAAATAAAAAGTTGCAATTTTCTAGGCCGATATGGCTAGGAACTATACTCTTATTCCGGCGTAATAATCAAGGAACTTTGCTGACGTACCATGGGTGCAGCAGGCGCAGTGATATTACGCAGCACCTGAAAATAGTCTCCCTGTGCAAGCAGGTGGTCACGTTGGTTATGTTGACGGAAGTTTGCCTATTTTCAGGCACTGCGTAATATCATTTTCCGTCAGTCTTAGTACACAATGTAACTACAGAAGAGTCAAGTTTTAAATAGGAAAAATATCGAAACTCTTTGGTCATTTTTGAGCGAGATGCTAGCGGTCTAATGAGATTCATTGATCTATGCTTAGCTATGCTAAAAGTGTACCCGCCGATCGGCTGAATGGATTCAAAAATGGAAAAACTCGACTGTTTAACTCTAGGGGAGTTTCAAAAAAAGTGGAGTGTTTCTTTTTTATTGTCTCACATAATGAAGCAATAAGTACTGAGATTGATGAGGTAATTGGTGAATGAAGAATGAAACCCTGAACGTACAGTACATTACACTTGCACCGATTCTTCTGGCACCTTTCACATACGGATAAATATCACCACCTTAAAACCTAGTATAATACGGCACTTAAGCGAGTTGGCAGCACAAAGGCAGCTGTTGGCATTATGCATTTTTAATACTTATTTAAACAATGCTTTCTTTGTATCTGTCTCACATCTCCGCAGTATATCTCCTTTTTTCCACCTGACAGTTTTACCTGTCTGGCAACTTTTTTTTCCCCTCCAAGTCTTAACAATAAGTCCCTTGCTGGACTTGTCATGGACTATGCGGCCAGCCAAAGAAAACAGTATCTGTGGGCAAGGGGTGGGCTGTGCTGGTGGAAGGGGGGCTGGGGAGGCTGGGAATTGGCCCTGCTTGTTCTGTGTGCTTTCTGTTCACAGACCAGGCATTAGATTGGAGAGATCTGTGAGCCCGCTCTGCTGGGACCCCCGTAGACACAAAGCCCATTTCTCTGGGAGATTGCTGCACTGTTTGCTGACATGAATAAAGCTGTCGTGTCCTCAGAACTGCAAATTTGCCTTGGGACGTGGCTTTCCTTCTCGTTCACCTTCCACATGGTCTGTTCAGATAGATCCAGAGCTGCATATAACTCCAACTGTTATAAAGAAAACCAGACACATGCACAGTAGTCTTTTCGCCGGTTTGTTAGTATTTTTCTGTTATTCAGTAATAAAGCTCTGCTTGTTTTTGGTTTCCTCAGTGATGTGTTTGAATGGTATTTTACGAGCTCTCTCGGCAGCAGTTTTTGTCGAGCCGTTGGGAAGAAGTGGCATTTTGTTCGGTCTATGAGTTAACTCTTGTGCCTGGTACTAGGAAATGGGTTAAAACCACACGCACGACGGTCCAACACAAACAGTCCCAGGCATTCCTGAGCAGGCCAGTCGGATAGGCGTGATTCAGTTGAACATGGAGCAGAGGACCTGACCACCGGACCCACGCCACACTAAAACATGTCCTCACTCTATTCTCTCATTACTCTCACACTGGGAAACACTGCCGCCCAGCTTTCTCATGCAGAGCCTACAGTACATTGATGCAGCTCCTTCATTCGACAGGCTTTTGACTTACTCACCCATGCAGACTAACCTCAGTTAACCTAGCCATGCTAGAAAAGAACAGAAGTAAAAATAAAAAATGAGGACATATTCAAGTCTGAAAGTATGATAAGTGATTGAAAAACATTCTCATGTCACTGAAAAAGGATGTGCAGCAATCCCAGCAGTCCCTGCTCTTTGACATTTCACCGTGATTGACGTCATTAGTGAAAAGGGTGTAGCTTGGTTAAAGATCTGGGCTGGTAACCAAAAGATCAAAGGTTTCCTTGCTGAAATCACTTTGGATAAAAGCATCAGCTAAATGACAGATGAGTAATTTGATGTGTGTTTTTGCTTGTTAGATTTTTTTTTTCTCTTTTATTGGCTTATTGACTTTGGTGTCTATAGACGATTAGAGGACTAGATTGAAGGGTCTTGCCCAATTAAATAACCATGTAATGTTGGATAAGGGGGTAGAATGCTAACTAGTACCGTAACTGAATCATATAGCAGAAGGTTTGTTGATTTGGTTCATAAGCAGTACAATTTATTATACATGAAACTTCCTGGAACATGCGTGTGGATGTTTACAATGCAGTTGCATTTAGAAACTGTTGAGTTCTCTCTTGTTTATAAATGTTGTTTTTTGAATACACCCAAGTATGATCACATTTAAACACTCACATAAAAATGCTTTTCTCTCTGTCTCATTGTTTCCTCATCAAATATATAACGCCTGCCTTACACACGCACATCTTAAATTCAGGCAGTTTTTGATTCCTGTGCCGTTCTTTCCTTTGAAGCTCCACCCACTTCCCATTTCTAGACAGAGTCTACTTCTGAACTTCCTGTGATGTGCAAGCCAAGACTTACAATGTATGAATAATTTTATCATCAGACAGAGCAGAGCTCTCAGCTTCTTTTTCCTTCTGTCTTTCCTCTCTTCACCTTTCCTTTCCCTTTTCTTTTTCCTCTTCCTTTAACTTTTCCTTTGCCCTTTCCTTTATATTTTCCCCTATATTTTGCTTTACTTTCTTTCTTTCTTTCTTTCTTTCTTTCTTTCTTTCCTTTTTTCTTTCTTTCATGTTTTCGTTCTGTCGCACTTTCACTTTTGTCTTTCTTTTTTCTTTTCTCCACCTTCGTTCTTTCAGTCTCTTTTGCTTTTCTTTTTGGTTTGCTTCTTTTCTTTTGTATATATTTTGTTTTTCGCTCTTTTGCTTTCTCTATTTCCCTTTTTCACTCTCTTTCATTCTTCTGTTCATTCTATCTTCCCTTTTCACCCTCTTACATTCTTTTGCTCTTTTACCCTCTCTTTTCTTCTCCTTTTTATCAACACAAATTGTGATCACAGAACCAGAAGCAAAAATGTTTGCTATTCACAACTTGACACAGACACACAAATAAACTTGCAGCTTCATTCAACAATCTCCAATAAACCATATTGTTTGGAAGTTATGCAAATGCAGGCATCATGAGTCATTCATTTTTTTCTGTGCAATTCTCTGGGATTGGAAGGGCGAAAAATGCCGGAGAACAATGTGCTCTCTTCAGTAATAATTAAGCTGATGGCCTATTATGCTGTATTGCAAATCAATATGTACGGTCCCTGGCGATGGTTGAAGTAGGGAGGCTTGGCGTGGATCCAGCCCATCTCATGCTATGAATGAGCAGATGCAGGTGCATCACAACTTGCTTTGGTGAATTTTTTTTTTTTTTTGTCATCAGGAGGAGGGGGTACGGAAGAACAGGCTGGTGACAATGGCAGCAGGCCTCTCTAGTGTAATTGTGTGTGAATGCTCATTTTAGAAAGCCTTCCGCTTTTGTTAGACAGGTGCTCAGATTCTGTATCGCTTTCTTCCTCGCTCACTCTCTGTAGCATATTTAGAGTTACTTTGTCTGCTTTTCAAAATTTTTCTATTTGTATAGATTGCTTTCATATTTGTTTGTGCGTGCACACATCAACAATGTAGTATTTTCTAATCAGTCTTTTACTAGGGAACAGTTTTCATTTAGATCTATAAACAGTTAAAAAATATTTTGAATTCAAAATCAAGCACTTTAAAGTTCTACCTTTGTTATTAGTTTTACTCTGTAGTTTTTTTTAAGACTAATTCCTCTCAGCGCTTTGATATACTCTAAAAACAGTCACCACACCAAGTGGAAATCATTCTCTCTCTCTCTCTCTCTCTCATATTTCGCATTCACAAAATGTATATTTACTGTGTAAAGTTCCCCTGTGTTTACCCTCTGGTTTGTTTGCTTGATATCACTCTGTTTATCTCCATTAATTCCACCATTTTTCAGTCTATTGGATGTTGTGTAGTTGTCATCAAAAGCCGCCTCTCCATGGAAGTTCTAGTGTTTTGAAGGAGAAATGAATATCAGCATTAAAAATTAAATGGTATATTGCAAAACATCACTTCATGGATTCGGGGCAAGTGTAGGAGCAGCTGTTCCACCAGCGATCTGTAAATAAGAGGAATTGTAGATAAAGACACTGAGGAGGCTGTTAGATATGCAGGAAGCAGTGGAGCACGCTTTAAATTGACTGCAGGAAATTGTGAGAAAATGGTCATAAATTGTTAGGGCACACAGTTGATTTTATTATTTATCTTTTTTTTTACGCCATGCGTTTCTCTTTCCTCCCTCTTTCTTCTCGAGATCCGTATACATCTCGTATTTGAACCCAAGGAAAAAAGACCTTGAAAAAGCTAGGAAAAGAAATTAAACATTGATAGGAAAAGGGGGGAAAATACATCTGCAAACTATACCGAGTTTTGGAAGAAAACTTGAATCAGGAATTAGAAATGGATAGAAAGTTTTTTTTTTTTTTCTTTCTGGAATGCTGGAAGCTTGGATTATTTTAGCCAGATCTCCCCAGCAGCCTCTTCTTCTGCAGAGAGAGGCAGCATGTGCTGCCCTCCACATATTTAATGAAATTTATAACAATTGTCCTCCAATCAGATTAAGTGCTTGTTTAAAATGCAAATATGTTCTTGTCTCTGACATGCTGTAATTAAGTAGAACAATGCTCTATTTTTTTCCCCTGATGTACCACATCTCTCATCAAGGGCTTTGAAAATAGGACAATGATTGACCACCTGGTCTGGTTACAGTAGCTAAATTTATTAAATTCTCTTTGTCTATAGAAAATCAATGAGGAATTGTACGCATTGCTAAGGGTCAGGCTTGTTTTTCTATCTGGCATATAATTACCCTGACCTTTACGGTACTTGTTGAAGATAATTTTCTATATCATTACATCTTTGTCACCAAATTGTGAGTCCTCTGTGGAATTCTCTCTGATTTCCTTTAAGACAATCAAACGGAGGATGGCCGAGAGATTTAAGCGAGATCTTGATTTAGTTTCAGTTAGCTGCTGCTTCGTATTAGGTTGTTAGTCGAAGCTTTCGTTGCGAAGCTCTCGTTCGCCGGTTTATTTCTGACCTCAGAGTCTTTGACCTAACAGCTCTGCTCCTTTAGAGTGAAACCGATACAATGTGGAAAATGCTCCTGTTGGTCCATTTGGCTCATTTTGTATTCTGTGACAATTTAACCAAAATCAATTTAGCAGGTTTCCAGCTGGCATGTGATTAAATTATTCTGCCATCAGTTTATTTGAACAGGGCCGTAAGGGAACGCGGCGACGCAAATATTTCCTTCTTTTTCATTTGTTACATATGGCTGGATTTGGTATCATCTCAAGTTATCCGTTCAGAGGACATTTTTGTGGCACTCAAGAGCGCTTTAATCATAGAACCGGGCCGTTGTTTTTGTAGAAGACCGTGGGCTGAGCGTGATGTGAATATCCCTTCTCCCAGCACACCCGGCTGACTGTGATTAATACAAACAAACAGTTTCTCCATAGAAGCGCACCGCCAGAGATGAGCCCTGCCTTGTCTCTTGAGTCAGTTCATAATTATTATATTGTATCTCAATTTAACTCAATCAGAGCAGTTCACACAGTACAGATCGTCACCAGACCGCGTGGGACTGCCGTTTCACGAATCCGATGTATTCTGTTGCGCCGAGGAAAATTAATTGGATTAAAGATTTGATAATCAGTTTCTTTGTGCATCCAACCTTGCATTTTCACCCCCCGAACCCACCCTTCCATCGTCTCGGCGCATCAGGAGCCGCATTCTAAGTATTTCCTCAGTTTCACGGCCAAGGTGTCGAGCCCTAGCGTCGATTCATTTAGCATAATCACTGTGTTCTAATGAAACTGTTAATACCGGAGTGACAAGCTTGCTTCTTTGCTGAAGGCATCCAATCACCCCGGCACATCTCCGAGGTGATGAATGTGTAATTACCAAGTTTGACAGACCTTGTTTTTAGCTGCTGCTTTGTATGAGCGTGTGCGCATGAGAAAGTGAGAGGATGAATATACTAAGGGTTGTGCTCCTGACCTCCTTCCCAGGGCTTCATCCTGATATATTGATGCACAGGCTCTTGCTGTTTGGATATTAATGGACTACAGACCTCAGCATTTTACAAAAGGGGGGAAAACAGCTGTTCTTATATGGAACAGCGCAAAAGTTGAAGTGTGGTCAATATGACTTTATTATGCATTGAATAGTAAATAAACCAAAGTGTCAAACTGTCTCAGTGAATTTGTGGTTTTCAACCAAAAAGTTTAAGAAAATATTTGTGTATTAACTTTTTTTTTTTTACATGGTACAGTATTTATTTTATTTATTTTATTAAACTTTAAAAATTGTTTAGATTAATCTATTTAATATATTTATTTTTTAGTTTCAGCACTATATTGGTAGTTTGGCAGGTAATTTTAGTCTAATTAAGGTTAGATTATTTATAGTTATACACTATCAATCAAAAGTTTTTGAACAGTAATGTTTTTAAAGAAGTCTCTTCTGCTTACCAAGCCTGTATTTATTTGATCCAAAGTACAGCAAAAATGGTAAAAGTTTGAAATATTTTTACTATTTAAAATAACTCTATTTGAATATGTTTTAAAATGTAATTTATTCCTGTAATTTCAAAGCTGAATTTTTAGCATCATTACTCCAGTCACACGATCCGTCAGAAATCATTCTAATATTCTGATTTGCCGCATAAAAAACATTTATTACTGTTATTATTAGAGTTGAGTATAATTTTTCAGGTTTCTTTGATGACTAAAAAGTTCAGAAGATAAAAGTTCATTTATCTGAAATAAATATCTTTTGTAACATTATAAATGTCTTTATCATCACTTTTGATCAATATAAACCGTCCTTGCTAAATGAAAGTATCAGTTTCTATAATTTATCAAATTAATGATTTAGAATGATTTCTGAAGGACCAAGTGACACTAAGACTGGAGTAATGATGCTGAAAATTTAGCTTTGATCACATGAATATATTGCATTTTAAAATGTATTTAAATAGAAAAAAGTTATTTTAAATGGTGAAAACATTTCACAGTATTACTGCTTTTGCTGTATTTTTGATCAAATAAATGCAGGTTTTGTGAGCTGAAGAATTGTTTTTTTTTTGATAAAACATGACAAATCATACTGTTCACTGGTAGTGCATGTATTTTAATTCTGTTTATCTTTCAGAAATTCTTATTCTATGTGTAGGGATTTGAAAAAAAAGCATTTCACTGTATTTCGTAAGCATTGTGTGTGTGAGACAAATTAAATTTTCATTTGAATATTAGTTTTAATTTAAATGATCAAAAAAGTATTTTATTTCACCCCACCAAAAATATTAAATAAATATATATTATATTAGAAAGTAATTTAAAGTAAGTGTATAGTTTAGCTCTCTATTTTGTTTAAAATGGTAACTTTTCTATAACAATTCACTGTGAATTGACTTTTGCATGGTACTGTAGGCCGAATTTGAATGGATTTTGAACTCTATTTTCAGCCCATAGTGTAGACCAAAGCTGTGGACCATCAACGAAAGCCTGACAAGTAAAAATGAGCTTTAAGTCTCTAGTAACTGCTGTCCAGCGTTAATTGACCTCTGCCAGGACATGAATGTTCCCTGTATGCTATTGATTCATCATCTTAGATGTGATAGACCAGCAGCACCGGCCCAAACATGCATAATATAGATGCATTTTCACTGATATCTCCATGGCAGAATTAGTAAGACACCACCTAGGTTGAAAATGAGATGGTTCACGATTGCCGTAGCTATTTGAAATTGTTGTGAAGATTATT
Organism: Labeo calbasu; assembly: GCA_019740295.1. Classification (NCBI taxonomy): domain Eukaryota; kingdom Metazoa; phylum Chordata; class Actinopteri; order Cypriniformes; family Cyprinidae; genus Labeo; species Labeo calbasu. The sequence continues at coordinate 25,320 of JAHKKF010535934.1, forward strand.
TGGAGGAGAAAAAAAAGAAAGAAACTGGACTATTCTGTCAGCCGCAGTCTTCTGATCCCAGCAGCGGTGTCATGACAGGCCAAAGCTCTCACTCACTCACTATACTGCTAATCACATGCTAATAAATGAGCTCTCATCCCTGGGTCATATCCCCCATGCTAACAGCAAGAGCTGTTTTTTGTCACTCATCTTTTTCTCACCCTCAAAATGAGAAAATAGCTGCAACGCACGTACAGGCTCTTCACAAGAGTGTGAATATTCTAAATAAAGAGATATTCTGTCTTCACTGCTTTTTTTTCTTCCTCTCTTTATCCAGGAGCGAGGAGGAGATTGCATGAAATGCCACAGCAAATGCTCAAATTGTGTGGATTTTTGAGTAGCGCTGAAATTATTCATTAGTGCTTATGTATGGGTATCCCAAGATCCCAACACACAGAGTGATTTGTTTTTAATCATTCTGATGTTTTGGTTGAATGTTCTTTGGGGTGGAAACTTTGTTCATCTACTTCGGTAATGAGTGTAAAAATGGGTTGCCATCTGCTTTTTTTTTTTTCTTTTTTTTTTAATTTGCTAAACATTCTCTGCAAATCTGTTCTCCAGAATGCAGGAAATGAATGCAAACACGTTTTTTGAACCTTGATTTACATTTGGATTTGTAATATGACTGCCTTTGAATTGAAGCAATCATTGTACCTTTGTGCGTTGCTTCAAAAGTGCCGATATATTAACATCACTAGTCAGTTAAATGATTTGTGTGTTACCCACAATGACTTGCGCCAGTGTGCGGAAGACGCTGTTCAATTTGAATGTATCCATAATTATTACAGATGCGTCAAAAGGATGCTATTACAAGCTTTTTCTCAGACTTCAGAAATGTTGTATCGTAGGCCTGGAACATCAAATGTGTGCATCGCTGAATAGCCTCTCAATGTATTCATCAAGGCAATTGAAAAAATCCCTAGTTTAGTGATCAGAGAGCGCTTCATGCTCAATGAGGAGTGACAGTACATTTAGCCGTGAGGCTTCTCGCGTATTGGATGTCAGGTCACTGGTCATGTCTTATAAGTTTGTTTTGAAATGTTTTAATCTTTTGTTAATTGTATTTGCACACACGCTGTTAGGTCTCACTTCTTTTTTCTTTTTTTTTTTTTTTACGCAACCGCGGTGACTTAAGCTCGCAGATGTTTTCGGAAACGCCGCGTGTGAGGCCCGAGTCTTTTCAGAGAACTTTTGGCTGCCGCATGCCGACGTTACCTGAAGCCAGGAACGGTCGCCGAGCCTAAGACAACTGCTGTGTTTTGAAGGGGACCTTCAATGGCTATATTCTTGATAGAGCAGGGAGGTGCGGCAGTGTTTTGCTTGAAGTGGCGGCTTCAGACATTCTTAAATTGAATAGGGCTCTCAGGAACACATTCCTCTCACAAACCTGGGCTGAACCCATCTCCCGAACTCTATTTGCTGATTATTTAACTACCTGTAAATGCACAACAGCTCTATTATATCTTGCCGGAGGCCCTATCAAAAGGCCCTTTAATACAAGCAAGCACGCTGCACAGACCGCCAGTGTTGTTGTAGTCGTGCACGTCGTGAACTTCGGGGGGACCGCGCACCTCCTCGGGAGATTTCTGCAGTCGGCAATGAAAAGTTTCCTATAACTATGTGGCAAATAGGGAAGGTTGTTTGGGAAATATCTATGCATTAACATTCATATATATATATATATAGTTTTGCAATTTTAGCCTTTCACCCTATTTACTCTGACGCCGGCGTGAAAAATCATATGGTTTTGGAGTCATTCTGCCAGGCGTACAGTATATTGATATTCAGGCCGGAATAGAATTCAATATGTCACCCCCTCCCTCAGAGAATCACTCCTTTCTCTGTAATTTCCATTGAAATTTTGTGTGCAAATGCAGTAATAGACACATTTATAACATCAAAAGGATTCAATTTTCTTTTCAATCACACAACAGTATGAATAGCTTTTTCCATTGAATCTAACAACGAGGAGCCATTACCCGACACCAAAGGATAGGTTGCCTTCACTTGCTTTTTATGAAAGTGTGTCAAACAATTTCCCATGTCTCCCATTTGTTCTAAGCTAACAGGGCCTGTCAAACAGGTTTGTTTCTAATTTTTCAGGGAAATGTCATGTCTTTCTTCTGGTGCCGGGTAATCACCAGAGATCCACACGTTTATTTTTTAATGCAGGCTGTAAGTGTCTTTAATACGTTAACTCCTCCGCCGAACCGTTTCCAGAAGCCTTGCGGATGACAACTTCCGACTGCTAATTGCACTTGGTAAATTATTTGGAAAAGATGACATGAATAGCGTTTCGCTGACACCGACACACAGGGCATCAGATGAAGTGATGGCCGCAGCACAAATGGTGTGAGCGCTTTTATTTCGCCGGGGTAATGTCTCTCTTGGAGCTCTCTGTTGAAAGGTTACAGTAAAGGGCTGTTTGTCATTCTGTGTATTCATTCAATTTCTCCCTGTGCCGTCCAGGTTTGTCACTCTGAAAGCCTTCGTGTTAACTCGCATTCATATTTCACTGTTTGGGTCTATTAGATATGAGTGTTTGATGGAAAATGATTTGACAGTATTACATTGTAGTTGGTAAGTGGTTATATATATATATGTATATATACATATAGCCTAAATGTTAGGGCTGTCAGTCGATTACAGTTTTTCATCTAATTAATTACATGATGTGTCGATTAATTAATGTAATTAATCGCAAATAAATTTGACTGTAAAAAATACCCACAAAACATTATTTAAAGCTATTTTTGTGTTAAATGAGAAACTATCAAGCAGACATTACAAATTGTAGCTTTGGAAAGAAATATTTTATTTGATTCAACATAAAATTTATCACACATAAACATTTAGGCTGGAACAACCTAACGTAAACCATAGAACATAAAAGAAGATCATTTGAGATACGTCTCAGTATTTTTTGTTCAGATAATAAAAGTCATGGTAATCAAAACGGCTTAATTACCAACAGTCTTCAAAATACTTTCTTTTATGTTCTACAAAAGAAAGGTTTGACATGACATGATGAGTAAATGAGTAAATGATGACAGAATTTTTTTTTTTTTTTTGGGTGAACTATCCCTCTAATGTTTTTATTATTATTATTATTATTTTTTATGAAATGAAGAAACTAAATCTGCCAGCAGGTGGCAGTATATGTCTTTATGAGCCATTTACTCATTCGATTTGATTCGTTGAAACGGCTGATTCATTCAGGAATGAGGTAACTGGCTGTCTTTGTAAATGGGCCTTTGAATCACTGATTCACATGATTCGTTCAAAACACGGATTCAGAAACTAAACACTGCTGTGTTGCTTGCAGATGCGCAACAATTCTGCTATGGCTTCAGAAGTAATATGTTCTCTGCAAAGTTGAGCTAAAACACATAATATTGTGTTTAATATATAACACAATATCAACTTATTTAATGTTGTATAAATCACATTTAGACTCGTGATAGATTGGGAAAAAATCAGCACTCATGTGATATTGCTCTTGCTGCCCGTGTGATACGTGATATAAATATGAGACAAAACACATACAGGGGCATGTTCTTGCACCAGTATCTTGAATTTTAAGGCATAACTGCATTGTCAGCAGTCAACTATATGAAATATAAGATGATGTACAGGTCTGGGGGCGGGGGCCAGCGCGTTAACTGTTAAAAACAGTTTAAAAATTTTCATTATTTTTTCATAACTAATTAAGTTAACGCGTTAAACCGACAGCCCATATAAATATATTTCTTAATTAATTACAAGTAAATGTAAATTAACCAGGGATCTGTTATACATATTATATAATATAGTATTTAGTAGTATTTGATAGTATTACTGTTTTTTCATGACATCATGATATTACTATCATCTTAAGGAAATATTCATGTTAAGAAAATAGCTTGAAAATGCATTATGCTAATAATGTGACCTAACTACTGGCTTTGATTTTCGAATGGTTAGCCGTTAAATGAATTTTGACAACCCGTTGCTGTCATCTTTTAAATACCCCCTTTACACACACATGCGCGCACACACACACACACTCTCTCTGAAGTCTACATGTTAATGGGAGTGGCCTGGTCTTCTGCTGTCATCAATCAGTTTGCACCATCCCTGACCCACCGCTGAGCAATGCTCCGCGCTCATAAAGCCATGCACTGCAGCAGATGGGCCGCAATTTGCAACACGTATGTTTTTTAACATCCCGCCATCAGGGATTTTAATTATGTCTGGTCTCTTCTTGCACACTCTGTTTACAATACAAATAAGCCCACACAACTGCACATGTACAAGAGCCCAAGAAAATACAAGGATTTAAATGTCACTGCACATGTTAATTAGAGCAATTATAGTGTTCAATTCCAGTGATTACATTTAGCATTGGTGTTAAGACAGTCTGTCAATCAACACAGTGCTGGGATTAGTTGCCAGATTTTGTGTGAAAAATTAATATTATTGTATTACAGTATATTGACTAAAACTGGGCCAAAATTGCTTTGAAATCTATATTTCCAGAGGCTGTGAGGCAAACAGATAGATAGATAGATAGAAAGACAGATAGATAGATAGATAGATAGATAGATAGATAGATAGATAGATAGATAGATGCCATATTGATACTTACTGAATGTATGTTATTTTCAGTATTTGTAATATCGATTGTTTGCTGTCAGAAATGTTGTGAGCAGGACTACTGTGTGAATATCACTATCAGACAGCAAGTGTTAACATCTCCATTAATGTTGTTAAAAAATATTTTCTGTCAGGCATCCTTGTGTGAGATGAATTCTCATGGGCTGCATGTTGTGAAGGAAAGATCCACTATGCTAAAAGTTTTGTATTTTTGTGTTTTTCAAAGCACCCTCTTCTGAATTTTTGTAGTTGGTGCAGGTAGTCAAGATACCATGCAAATTAAAGGGTAGTGAAATAAACAGAGTGATAGCGTCTGTTCCAGAAGGCACAACATGCAAACATCTGCTGTGAACTGGTCTGAGAATCAGCTGGATCCGCTCCCATTACCCTCCACCAAATATTTACTGCCCTATTAGGACCTTCCCCAGTACCCATCATAACAGAGCTGCCCACTAAAGAGCGACTCCTCATAGATGGAGTCAAGCCCTTTAGTGCATAACATGTTCTGTTTTAAATTTCTTAAAGTTTGTTTCAAAAACAGATGGCTTGCATTAAAATTGTAGACAGATTGTAACACGACAACTGTGTGCATACCACTATCATACATGTAGCTGTTAGGGAGGTGTGACCACAACATAGGTTTCAATTATTTTCTTAAATAATTAGTTAAATTTCAAGTGGCTGCCTTGAATTAATTTAAGTGTAATTTCAGTCATTTTTATGTCAGTGTTGGGAACCGTTCCCTTCTTTTTAAATGAACGTTTGTTTCCAGTAACTGTTTTTGCACATGCATTCTCGATGCAGGCTGAACCCCAAAGTAATATATACCCGGATAGAGTTTCCTACACTACTTATTCAGCAGCCCAGTACAGTCCAAATCCTGAATCAGTGACTCGAATTTTTTTATTTTATTTATTTATTTTTG
>JAHKKF010535935.1:0-19716 GCA_019740295.1 Labeo calbasu
AATTTCAATGAGGAATCGGGTTCAACACTGCAGCTGGAATTGCTTGCCAGTTCAGTGCTGAACAGGGTAAGGATCTGTCTTGACATCTTTAAGAGAAGTCGGACTGAAAACTGGTCCGAAGTTCACTTTAAAATATTTAGTAAGTCCCCCAAAAATGCTGGTCATCCACTTAAGACAATTGCATGACAAGCCAGGATAATGCAGAGACTCTCAATGAGGAATCGGGTTCAACACTGCAGCTGGAATTGCTTGCCAGTTCAGTGCTGAAAAGGAAAATGATCTATCTCAGCAATTTTAAGAGAAATCAGACTGAAAACTGATCCAAAGTTTACTTTAAAATATTTAGTAAGTCCCCCAAAAAGGCTGGTTGTGCACTTAAGACAAATGCACAAGAAGACAAGGTAATGCAGAGAATCTCAAGGGGAATCCAGTTCAATACTGCAACTGTAATTGCTTGCCATTTCAGTGCTGAATGGGGTAAGGATCTGTCTCCACATGTTTAAGAGAATTTGGACTGAAAACTGGTCCAAAGTTCCCTTTCAAATATTTAGTAGGTCCCCCCAAAAGACTGGTTGTCAACTTAAGACAAATGCACAAAAAGACAGGATAATGCAGAAACTCCTAATGGTAACTGGGTTCAACACTGCAGCTGGAATTGCTTGCCAGTTTACTGTTGAACAGGCTAAGGATCTGTCTCGGCATGTTTAAGGGAAGTCAGACTAAGCACTGGTTCACTTTAAAATATTTAGTAAGAATTTTGGTTAATTTTTGTTCATTTGAATTAAAAATGTATTTATTTAATGTTCTCTAACCTTCTCTACTAACCTTCACCTTTTTTTAAAGGTTAGTTGTAGAATGTAAGTGTTAGTTAACCATTTAAAACAATCTTGCTCACTACCCTTGTAGGTCAAAACAAAAACAAAAAAAAGCTGGAGGAAGACACTGGATAGTTGTTTACTACTGGTCACGATGACATCACATCCTGTGCACCAGCTGTGTTTCCTGGGCAGATAGCAGTAGTATCCGTCTGTCGAGAGTTAGGAAGACACATAAGGAGTTAAACATGTCCGTTTTGTGCATGTGAATAGTACCAATTGGTGAGTGGAGAAAGATAAAACCAAAAAGCGTTAAATGTCGTTGTCTACATTGACATTTCAGCATTTTTTCGACAACTCATCATGGATTTTTGGAAAGGAGGATGTTTTTGTGTATGTGCGTGCATGACAATAGACCATATGGGGATTTCCATATCAGACAGGAAGCACTGGGACAGTAAGGAAGCTCTCCAAAAACGCTCTTCAGATGCACAGTTGGGGGATCTCACCTCAACAGTCAGCAGACATAATCACAGCTTAGTGAGATAACTGCAGTGTCAGAAATGCAACAGCATTCTGTGTGTGTCTTTTCTCTCAACGACTTTATCTTCAGCCTCTTGATAGCCTGTATCAGCTCCTCACAGCTGTATACACACACCGCGTACAGTGTAAGCATTGTGTTTGAGAGAGACATTGAGCAGAAGAATGATCTCGTTTGTGTGCATCTGTGCTCCAATGAGTTTACATATTAACGGTATGAATCATGTCTAATTTATCTCTGAGCGTGCCACTGTATCAGCTTATTTTATTGCTGCGGACATGCATGCATTAAGGAGATGGGAAATATTTACATTTATTTGCGTGTGTCTGTGCACTTGTGGCAAAGTTAAGCCGGTAGAAATCGCTCTCTGCCTTGGGCTTGAGTGGCCTGAGCTTGGCCGCATAGAGACTCCACAGACTTAATCTGCCAGAGGCCAAGAACTAGGTCAGCCGTCGGACACCGTGTGCACGTCAATTACCACACAATAAATAGAATATTGATGAAGCTCTAAATCATAATTGAGAGCCTTTATAACGAGTGAGCTAGAATGATTGCTAACCGGCTGATTCAATCTGAAGCCAATAGCTTAATTAGTTTAATTCATACGGCCTGACTGTTCCACTTTCCCGATTAAGGTCATCTGATTTGTGCGGCTCGACTTGGAGAACGTGTGGAGCTGCTGGGCTTTGGCATGTTTTTGTGAATCCCAGATATTAAAAGAAATAATTCAGTGATGACTGTCTTACCCTCATGTCGTTTGAATCCTGGATGATGTTTTCTTTCCTATGTGGAACCCAAAGGAGGTTTTTGCAGAATGTATTTTCCACAAGCGTGAGAGTCAGTGACATAAGAGTGTCCACAGTGAAGAAAAGGAACTTTTTTTTTTTTTTTTCCGCAAAATCACATTTGAAGCACATTTCGAGTGCTTAGACATGTTTTGATAATGGTTTCATGTTTTTAAAACACTTTTTCAAGAAAAGTGTCCCTTTAATGACGTTATGTAAGTTAGTGTAACCAAGTTAAAAGTATCTTAAAGAGATAGTTCACCCAAAAGTGAAAATTCTGTTATTAATTACTAACCCTCATGTCGTTCCAAACCTACATTCATCGTCAGAACGGCGGCTCTTGCGTCAGCGGTACCACACGCATGTGTGAACACACATTGAAGACTGACTTAAAAGTTGAACCACTGATGTCACATGGACTGTTTTAACAATTTCCTTACTGCCTTTCTGGCCTTGAACGTGGTAGTTGTGTTGCAGTCTATGCAGGGCCAGAAAGCTCTCGGATTTCATCAAAAATATCTTAATTTGAGTTCCGAAGATGAACAAGTTTTACGGGTTTGGAATGACATGAGAATGAGCAATTAATGACGGAATTTTCATTTTTGGGTGAGTTGTCCCTTTAATTATTATTTGAAGCTTCTAAATATTATACACTACCAGTCAAATGTTTTTGAACAGTTTGATTTTTCTTTTTAAAGAAGTCTCTTCTGCTCACCAAGCCTCTGTTTATTTGATCTAAAGCACAATAAAAACAGTAAAATTTGTAAATATTTTTACTATTTAAAATAACTTTTTTATATTTGAATATGTTTTAAAATGTAATTTAATCCTGTGATCAAAGCTAAATTTTCAAAGATCCAAAAATCAGCATTTACTTGAAGTAAAAAGCATTTGTAACATAATACACTATACCATTCAAAAGCTTGGAGTCAGTATAATTTTTATTTTTTTTTTTTTGTTTTGGGAAAGAATGAAATAGACATTTATAAAATTACAAAAGATTTCTATTTCAGATAAATGCTGTTCTTCTGAACTTTCTATTCNACATAATACACTATACCATTCAAAAGCTTGGAGTCAGTATAATTTTTATTTTTTTTTTTTGTTTTGGGAAAGAATGAAATAGACATTTATAAAATTACAAAAGATTTCTATTTCAGATAAATGCTGTTCTTCTGAACTTTCTATTCATCAAAGAAACCTGAAAAAATTCTACTCAGTCTATTTTCAACATAATAATAATAATAAATGTTTTTTTTTTGAGCAGCAAATCACAATATTAGAATGATTTCTGAAGGATCATGTATTAGGAGTAATGATGCTAAAAATAACAAGAATTACATTTTAAAATATATTCAAATAGAAAACAGTTATTTTAAATAGTAAAAATATTTCAAATTAGTACTTTTTTCTGGACTTCGGATCAGATAAATGCAGGCTTGGTGAGCAGAAGAGACTTCTTTAAAAACATTAAAAATCTTACTGTTTACACTGGTAGTGTAATATATTACTAAAATCTAATATTTTAAAACTTGTATTAAATAGATTTGACATATTTTCCAAGGTAAAAAGCATCACAAATGTTATTCATTATTGAATTATATCATTTACATTTTTGAAGTTTCACATCGCATGACATTTTACAACCTAAACTAACCTTGTCTTGTTATAAAGATCAAATGATCTGATAAGTGATTTATTGTGTTTGCAGGGTTCCCTTTATGATATAAATTCCTGTTTTATTGTTTTTCTTTGTGCTTCTGCATGTTCGTTGAACCACATGACTTGTTGATGGCTATATCACATTATTTGATGATTTGACTTTTTTTACGCAATTACGACTGCGACAAACTACTTCCTTTTCTTTTCACAATTTTTTCTTTTAATGAGGCTTTTTTCTTTTTTATAATATCAGGTTTGCTGTATTATCCTGATATTTTTGACTGTTCTTACTAAAAAAAAATATCTAATTTTCAATTAAGATTTTTTGGAGTACATTAATAGATTTAAAAATGAGTGCTTTGTGACTGACCCATCTCTCTTTGTATTTAGCAAGAAAACAGAGGTTTGAAATGACATGCTGATAATTTTAACGTGCTTCAGTCAGAGGTTTAATGTTCACATTGTTTAATTCTCTGACTAGAACTTACATTAGCTCTTTATGGCTTTTCTTAAATGATGCTGGCATGTAGAGTGAGAGACAAAGCAGAGGAATTTGTGTTAATTCTGATCATTCAGTCTCTCTCTCTGTCTGTCTGAGCTCTGATTTGCATGATTGGTCGGTCTTCTCGGCTCAGCGGCTTTACTGCATTCCTTAGCCTGACCCCCTGAGAGCCGGGCTGAGGAAAAAGGGCTGGAATTTCTCTCTTGTGTCCCACTCTTTTGCCTCGCTGTCTTTGTTTCCTGTTTTCTTTTTAAAATATATGTAGACATTATAGTAATTCACGAGGCTGAATGCAGGTGGTCTAAATTAGTCTAGTTCTGTTTTTAGTAGTTCCTCTCATAGTGTTGCAGAGCTGTTTATTTCTGTACATGTTTTGTTTATGAGTGGAAAGACTTCTTGAATTGGAAAAATTAGGTGATGGAAGCAACTGAGTGCACTAGGCGAGGTCATTCACATGACCTTTATGCTTTAAAGAGAGCGAAATAAATCTAGATGGCATTAGTGTGTTCAGTAAGCAGCAAAAATATATTGCGGATGTTAATCTAACTGGCTGTTATAGACGTTACAGCCTTTGGCTGCACCCCAGTTTTTAGATAAATTTTATTATGGATGTGTACAAGTCTGATTTGGCAGACTGAGACTAAAGCAAACATTGTCAGTACTTCAAACCACAGGGTCGTGTGGTGAAACGACAGTGGAATTGAGACATGCCCCTCATTCCTGTAATTCTCATTAAGAGTAGATTGAGGCCAAGAGGAAGTCTGTTAAGCGTGTGCTGGGGACGAAGAGGGGTCTATTGAAGTGCTACAGGTGCGCGGCATAAGCTCGGAGGCTAATTATAACTGGCGGTGACGTTGGCAGAGAGTTGCTGTGAATACAGCAGGTTGTGCCTGTCTTCTTATTCTTCACCAAAGGGAACCGGTTTGTGTACTACAGATGGAGAACTCTTTAGAGGAAATGAGCTGTTTGGATTGTAATGACAGAGTGCTAACAAAGACTCGTTGAACTGCATAAAATAGCTTTAATTAGCCTGCATTACTGAGTAGGTTTGAATTCAATTAAATTTTAATAGGACTGTTAATAAATTAAAAAAGTGAATGTGACATTAGTTGGTTGCAATCATGCATCACATGTCTTTTTTTAAATATTAGAAAGCATTAGTATGTGCTGATGAATTAAATTAAATGCAAAAAATTGTATGCATCAATATTTGCTGAGAAAAGCACCAGAATTGAAAGACAAACATTCTGGTAGACTGTTAAAAAACAAATTAATGTTAAAACAAACAGACACTTAAGAGGTCAATATGTTGTTTGTTTTCTGTCCATGCTGTTGAACTTACTATCAATGGTCTGCAGTTCACAGCAATCAATTTTGCAATTAAATTTGATTGGTTGTTCACACAGGATGTTTGCGCATTCCTTCTGTTGTGTTTTGAAATCGTTGCTGTACAATATATGTGTCAGTTGTGGCAATTGCATTGTTTCTTGTGCAATAACACCCTGCCACTTTGACCACTTTGTTCTGTTTTATTATGTTTCATTATATCCAGCTGTTTTTGAACACAAGATTGTGTCTCATGCTGAGTCTTGATGCTAGGGGCCTTACGAAATTCGTTTTTTTTTCCCCAAATTCCATTTTTTTCTGTTTTAATTTTTCTGGATTCAGTTTTTTCCATTAATTTTTTTAGACTCTGTTTTAATGGTGTAATTTAAAAAATATGAATCAAAAAACATGTCTGATTTAACAGCAATTTGTTATAATGAAATATATATATATTTCTCAAATTCAGTTTTATTTTTACCAGGAGAACTTCACTTCCAGAACAAAAACTTACAGATAATTTCCTCAGCTGGGATTGTTTAGAGCTTTTTGAGGCTGCATTGACACTGCATTTTGGAAGTTCAAACTCGGATTCTTTATGGAAGTTCACTATATGGTGAGAAATCCTGAAATGTTTTCCTCAAAAAACATAATTTCTTTATGACTGGAAAAAGAAAGATATGAACATTTTGAATGACAAGGGGGTGAGTAAATTATCTGTACTTTTATGTTCTGGAAGTGAACTTCTCCTTCATTAGCCCAACATTATGTAACATTTCTGTCACAGTTTCTTCACGTTAAACCAAACTTTTATTTGATGAGTTGCTGTTCCTCATTTTTATGACCGGATTCTTTTATTCCTTCTACATTTTCTGCATCTCGGAAATCATAGGGCCCTGCGATTCTTCTAACAGCAGGGCTAGGTTGACCGCGGACTCGCAAAAACATGCTTTTTAATAAATGTCAAATGTTAAATTCCTTGTATTTATGGATGGGCCGGGAAGTGTGATTAAATACTATTTTAACACTTTATTTTTAGTACTTCTTTTTAGCAAAATAATTGAGTGTACTAAATTTAAATTAACATTTTAATCTGACAGCCCTACAATTTAAATTTTAATGGTCTTATCAGTTTGGGATTACAAGGCTGCAGAAAGTCTGGTGTTTTAAAGGTTTATGGTACTTCAATTTTTTTTTTTTCAATTGCGCTGAGAGCTTTTGGAGCACATCGTTCATCAGTGCTCCGGCTCGGCTTCTCTGCTTTAGGAAGTTCTTTTAGGAGAGCTTCAGTCAAGTGAAAGAGTTTATTTGAGGTCAAAATGGTCTCTCTCTTCTCTTTCCATCCCATTCAGAATGCTGGCAGGCAATTACATTGCCAAAATATTGAAGAGGGGAAAAAAAAGATTATAAAACTATAAAAAAGAAAGCTGAGAAATTCTAAAAATCATGTAAATTTCATGTTAAAACTTAACATTTAATTTAAATTATGCTAATAATTCTATTTGTAATTAAAAAAGTGTATTAAAAGAGAAAATAATGCAAATTAAAAGCATTGTCACTCAGTCCCCCTGTATATAAACAGAAAATTAATGTTTTATAATTAAGCTAATTATGCAAATGAGACAGGTGATGTGCTGGATGTGTTTTGTTCTTAGCGAAGGAACCAATTTCACCTTTAGTACGCTCATCACGTACACAACCGCCACAAACTAAGATGTTATATTTGTCTTCTTTGTTGAAAGAATGATAAATCTCTCTCTGCTAAATGCTGAATTGTCTTGTTATTTTCTCCTAGAGGAAATGAGCCCACGAGCAGATTCAAAGATGAGAAATTAATGCTCGGTCAACCCTTCTTCCCCAGCGCTTCGAACTAAGAGGAACTGACTGTGGCAGCATATGTTTGTGTTTATGGTGTGAGGTTTAAAATGGGAAAAAACTTTCACAGTGACAAAATTAGATGTGATTATTACTCGCTAATACTTCCACAGTCATCCACAGGAAATTGTGTGTGCGTGTGCATTTTAACAGGCTTAGCGCTGAATGTGTTTATCGTAAGGAAAGCCGGATCCCTTTCGGTCGGTCTTCTCACTGTGTGAATGTCTAAAATCACTGATTTGCTGGTTTCTTGTGCAAACGGATAAATGCAAACACATTCTGTTTTTTGCGAGCGAACGCGTGTGTGTGTGTGAGAGATGGAAGGGATGGAGAAGTCACCTGACCATGAGTCTTTTTGATGGCAGGACACTGATCTGTTCATTTATTTATCTGACTTGGAAGTTTGACGTGTTTCAGCAGTGCGTGCATGAGGCTGGCTCTCGAAGTGCGTGACTTGCATATATGAGCAGGAAATAGCGTGTGTAGATGACAGTAATTTTGTCTTTTGATGTGAGTTTGAAGGTGAGTATTTCCATGCAGCTTTTAGCTCCCTATCTTTTATGTATTAGTAAATTCTAGCTCACCTTGGCACGATTAGGTCGTTTTCGTTTTCAGTCAAAAGCAAACGTAAAAAATTTAGGAGCGCAGTCAGAATCAATAATCAATAATTAAAAAATCTGATCAAAAATGAGCCTTTTAGGAGGTGATATTTGACTCTTTAAAATGATTTACAGGGGAATTTTGTTTTTACCTTTGTAATGGGATTTTTCTAACTTTATTAAAAGTCATCTTTTATGTCAAATTTAAATATACATTTATAAGCTTTTTAAAATTTCAAGTAGAATAAAAACAAGAATAAGAATAAGTTACCAGTCAAGTGAAATCAGTATTTAAAAAATTAATTTGTACTACAGAGGTGGCAAAGAAAACAAAAGTGGCTTGTAGATGTGTTTTCATATGTTTAATGAGGCTCGGAGTTGGCACGAGTGCAATCAAATTCATGTTGAGGTTAATGTTTTAAATCTTTTTGAATACAGAAATATTAAATGATTTAAATACTTTAAAAATGCAACTAAAACTGCCAGTAGGTGGCGGCAAGTCACTAATTTAATTACCGAATCATTCATTCATTTGATTCGTTCAAACAGCTGATTCATTCCGGAATAAAGACTGTCTTAATGAATGGGAAATTGAATCAACTTACTAGATTTGTGTAAAAATGCACGTTCGTTCATAAACATACCATCGCTGCGTTTGAATGTAGATGCGCAGCGGCTCAGTTGTGACTTGTTTCAAACTATTTTTGATGACGAAATAGATTAAAATTAGGCGATAGTGTTATGATCAGACAACGTAAGTCACTTCATATTAACTTCTTGTTTATTTAACGGTTGTATTAAATCAATATCTCATTTACAAGCTCCCTTAAAAATCATTAAAAGCTGTCACTCATCTTCGTTCAACGCGATCTCATAAAATTTCATTAGAATCAACGAGGCTTCCTACACTGCACAATGAATCTCTTATTTACACTCTCTCTACACTTTGTTTATGAAAGGATTTGTGAGAGATGTCTGTCATACCTTACTGAATGTTGCAAAAACACGTAGAAGTCGCGCTGGTGCTCCTAAATATTTTTTCATAGTTGCACGCAATAGTTTTCAGTCGCAAATGAGCCCTGCCCTCAAGCTGTCCTAGGCGTCCCACACAGCTCCAGATGGTGAATAAAGGCCTCCTGAAGCAAATCGATGGATTTTTATCCATATGTAAATGTAAAAGTATCCATATGTATTTTAAATATAACTCAGATTGTATTTGTCTGAGAGCAGAAAGTCATACACACCTCGGATAGTTTGAGAGTGAGTAAATCATGGGGTAATTTTCATTTTTGGGTGAACTATCCCTTTAATCCACATGTTCTCTCAGAGAACATTCCTGATGATTTATATCTGTGAGCTGGAAGTGAAGAGTGTCTTCCTTGTTCCCCTGCAAAATCCCTAAAAAGGAAACAGAGACAGACCATAAAGAAGACACATTGGTAGTTAAAGATCTGAAAGCAGTCAGTCGCTTCTATGAACCGAAATAACACTCTTCTTTCGCTCGTATAGTGTGCTCTCGCTAGCGTAGAGCTGGGCCATTCTGTCTGACTCTCAGGCTGTCGTATCTGCCTGATGCCCTGTGGCTCTTGTACGAGCTTGTCCGCCCACCCCGGACACGTCTGGAAGCTTTCTGTGTGGTTTCTTTTTCCTCTTTCCCCCTCAAATTTACGACTGGAGTAGTGTTAAGATGGAGGAGGGGAGTCCTGCCAGGGAAAAAGCTCAGAGAATGACTGAAAAAAAGTTGAAAGCGAAGAAGCATGATGTTGTACCGATTTACATAAGTCTTTCTCTCACACTCAACCGTTTTTTCCATTGTAACGTTTTCATTCTGCCAATCTCATGGTGGAATTTTCTACCAAAAAGAGTTAGAAACTGGGTCAGGGAGTGAGGAAAAAGGTTGGAGATGAGAAAGAGAGAGCGTATTGGGGTTTGGGTGGGGTGTTGGCTGTAATACGGTTGAGATCACTGTGGGCTGCACTGAAGAGAATCACATTTCACTCACCACAACTAAACACACGTACGCCTACGCTACAGCAAACGTCAGTGTGACCTTGATGTGATGGATCACGACTGGAGACTGCATGTGGTGTATTTCTGCCATAGAGTCTTTAAAAGAAATACCGCAGTTATTACTATAAAATGTTTTTTTTATATATCTTGTGTCATAACATCTTTGATTCCATTTTACTTAATAATATGACAGTAGTAATTTTCTAGTTTCCATTTTCCTCTTCAGTAATTAAATTCAAAGTGGTTGTAAAAGTGCAGAGACTATCACAGCAGGTTGTAACTTCAAAATTTAAGGCAGCAATTATAGGTAAGTTTTATTTCAGTGAATAAAGCCTTGAGTACATCAGTGTGTAACTTATCCTGCACCGCATGTAACTCAGATCGTGCTGCTTTTAATGCCATTTCTTTTCTATGTCTACCTGGTGGGTGATAAAAGGGGCAAAAAACCTCCCATCGGTTTAAAAAAGATGAAAGGGCCTTCAACTTTTACATTTGGTAGATGCTTTTATCCAAATCGATGTACATGAGTGTATTCAAGCCAGTTTATTTGGCAATATAATTGTCATTTTCTTTTTAATCAATATTACTGATTAGCAGAAACGCTTACCAGTCAAAAGTTTTTGAACAGTGCTATTTTTAATGTTTTTAAAAAAATCTCTTCTGCTCATCAAGCCTGCATTTATTTGATCCAAATTACAGCAAAAACAGCACAATTTTGAAATATTTTGACTATTTAAAATACTTATAAAATGATTTATTCCTGTGATTTCAAAGCTGAATTTTTAGCATTACTGTAGTCACATGATCCTTCAGAAATCATTCTAATATTCTGATTTGCTGCTCCAAAACATTTATTATTATTATGAAAACAGCGGAGTAGAATTTTTCAGGTTTCTTTGATAAACAGAAAGTTCAGAAGAACAGCATTTATCTGAAATAGACATACTTTGTAACATTGTAAATGTCTTTATCATCACTTTTGATCAATTTAAAGCATCCTTGCTAAATAAAAGTATTAATTTCTGTAACTTCTTTCCAAAAAAAAAAAAGAAAAAAAAAAGCTTTTGGAATGGTCTAGTGTTTCAAAAATGTTTCAAAAGCTTTTTATTTTTGATAAATGCTGATCTTTGGATCTTTCTATTCATTAAGGAATCCTGAAAAAATGTACTGAACTGTTACTAAATATTGGTAATAATAATAATTAATGTTTATTGAACAGCAAATCAGCATATTAGAATGATTTCTAAAGGATCGTGTGACACAGAAGGCTTGAGTAATGATGCTGAAAATTAAGCTTTGATCACAGGAATAAATTAAATTTCAAAATATATTTAAATGGAAAGCAGTTATTTTAAATAGTAATAATATTTCAAAAATTTACTGTTTTTGCTGTACTTTGAATCAAATAAATGCAGGCTTGGTGAGCAGAGGAGAAAAACTGTTCAAAAACTTTTGACTCCCTACATTGTGTTCTGACTTGACACTAACAAGTAGCCTTGAAAACTCCTGCAGTTTTTTTCTTTGCTCTTAAAACTTTGTATGTAGCATTCACACAATAGTCTGTACTTGACCCGTGTGTGAGGACGCGTTGGTCTCTTTCCACCGAACATTCATTCAGCAGGCATTTTGAAAGCCTTTATGTAGCAGACCTGGGGGTCTGAACTAAAACTGCTGAAATTTTGTACTTGACTTGTTGGAATCATCGAATGACATTGAAATGATTCAGCTGCAAGGTAATTCATATGGCTGGATGAGTTGGAAAGTTAATCTGCCTGCAGACCTTCTGCATGTCAGTCATAATCCCAATCCCATTCTCAATCCCAATGAATCTCTTTCATGCTTTAATCCTGTTTGTATGTGGCTGTTGTCCCTTAAAGGAGCAGCTCTCTGACTGCATAGAGAGCCACCGGTACAGAGGCTGTGAGAATAGTTGGCAAGTAACGTAACTTAATATTAAGAATTAATATTTCATGTACTATAACATTTATTCCAATTCCATTCAAATTTCCTTCCACTTTAATTTCAGTGTTCTGAGTAGGGTTGTCATGGCCGTTTTTTTTGGCTGATCTCTGTTCCGGATATGTACGCAAAGTACATTGCAATCATTTCCCAAAATTACATTTTTTTTTTTTTTTATGGAAATAAAAGTCTGTAAACATGAACACAGGCCAGATACGGGACACGCTGAAGACAGATGTAATGAGGAGAGGAGAGCTTAGGTACGCAGCAGAGAAAATACTGCACCAGACGCTGAAGTTCTAAATTTGGGGATTGGGGTTTATATAAATGTTTCTCTGAGGGGAACTGATTATCTTCATAAAAGTTTCAGTGGCATTTTCTTTTCCCTTTTTTACCTCAGTATAATGCATATTAAAATAGCGTTTATAATCACAGCTGCTATGTTTACTGCAGTAACCAAGAAATGCATATTGCTGCTGTTTCATAAGTGCCACCTACTGACAGAGAGTGAATTAGCATTTTTATATAGTCCTGCTATTCTTTTTTTGTATGTGTTCGATCAAGAGTGAAAAGTAGGGCTGGGGTTTGACACAAATTTCATGATTCGATTCTGATTCACAAGCTTGTGATTTCAATTCGTTACCAATTTGATTTGATTTTATATTGTTTATTTTCAGTATGTGTCAGGTGAAGCACATGCCCAATTTTCTCAAGGAAAAAAAATCTCTAGCTAATGCTGTGAAATATACAGTCAGTTGGTAAATTTCCATAATATTAAAGGTTAAAATGAGCTAATTTGTATATAAACGCTTAATTACACTCAATTAAGTGTTTTTAATAACAATAATAAAGTTACAATTACATAATTATATTTCTACTACAATTCTTTTTTTTTTTAAATATAAACATTTAAAATGGTTGCTGTCATAAAAACTTGACAGATTTATTCAAACATAAATGAAATATTGAAGAACAGTAAAAACTTTAATGAATATATTATATGGTGCAAATGCTCATTTTTCTAGCTGACTAACAAGTTTTTGGTCACCGAATATGTGTCTGAGGTAAATGTGACATAGTTTCAAGCAGTTATGTTGACTTCTTTGCACGGTTGAACCACTGATTGAGCAATTACATCAGACAAGTTGAACTTTTTCTGTTAACATACCTTGAATGTTCTTTCATGTTTATTTTGTGCTGAAACTGGTAATAAAGTGGAGGAGACTCAGCTTCTTTGAACTGAGGCGCTACAGTGATCTGTCACTCCACCAGGACCAAAACAGCATTTAATGTTTGAATACTGTAATAAAATGGACAGAATTTGAAATATGAGACTTTGTTTCATATTAAAAGTAACAAAGCACAAAGCTTATTACGATTTATTGGATGGGAGATGCACTACAATGTTCAAAAAACAGCCTAGATTTAAGAATCAATATAATTTCGTAAAAAAGAGGATTGATTAAAATGGAGAAATCAGTATTTTTTTTTTACCCAGCCCTGGTGAAAATAGTGTAACTGCTGTACATACACTACCAGTCTTTTCTACTCACCAAGCCTGCATTTATTTGATCCAAAATTCAGCAAAAGCAGTAATATTGTGAAATGTTTTTACTATTTATAATAACTGCTTTCTATTTGAATATATTTTAAAATGAAATGTATTCCTGTGACCAAAGCAGCATACTTGCACTACTATATAAAAAATGCACTGGCCAGTATTTTGAAGCTTTAGTATCATGATACTACCGAAGGTCTGAGAAACCGCAGTTCTGAAAAATGAAATCTGAAAGCTACCACAACAAAAATATATGAAAAAATACAAATTGCTTTTTCTTGGCTGGAAGGCATATTTATGTCCACTAACTTTGTAATTCCATTGGCCAGTGGATGATGTGGCAAAAAGTTAATTTGACACCTTGGCTAGACGGTTATTGAGGTGAATATAGAGGCTCTTTATCTCACAATAATGAATGGATGATAAAACATGTTTTATCTGTTGCCATTTTGTGATGCTTCTGAAATTTGGCAATTTTATAGCTGTAAGAAAGAGGTTTGTCGTTGGGTTTATGATGGATTTTGTGTGCGAGTTTTATTACATCGGTTGAGGTTGCGGCCTGCGTGCCTTGCATTTTAATGAAGAGGGACATTTTGTTGGTTTTCATTTGGTTTCACACACAAACACACAGTTTCTCCACCCATGGACACAGATGCTTAGCATGTTTTAACAGTCTGTCTTGGGTTGAGTAGCGTACGTGCCGTGTGAGGTCGAGCTCTCAGACGTTTCTCATGCTCTCTTAGGCGTGGTGTTGAGCCAGATGGACAGAGTCGCTCGTGCTCCCTCATCGCCTCAAATGACGTACCTAATGTTCCACTGGCGTTATATACACACACACCCTTCATAGTAGTAAAGGCCCCGGGGTGTGTGTGGTTTCACGTGCTTAACTGTGAAACGGCCCACACTATGGTCTATGTAACACTTCTGTATCTTATATAAGGAAACCAAGCAGGCATCACACTTGGCTGAGTGCCAGGACATTACACAGCACTGGTATTACACGACGTGCGTCCATACGCGCCATAAAACCCTTGTAAATGACTCCGTTTCGGTCACATTAGCACCAGCACTTATGATATGCCACAGTGGGCTGTGATTTCCTTCAAAATCCTGTCATGTTGCCCTTTCAGATGTGCAGTCAGATGAAATACGCTGGTTTGAGGATTAAGGATGTTGCCATTGTTTACTTTCCTTCATGTACCAAACCAGTATGACTTACTTTCTTCCATGGAACAACACATTTATTTGACTAATTATTAACATGTGACCAAATAACCCTGACATGTTACTATGGCAACCAGTGAGGGGTTTTGACCTCTGTTTTTTCTTTAGGACTTTGATTGACAGGTGTCGTTGTGAATGATGCTCGTCCTGTGTGGTTCTCTGTCTGGGTTCATTTCCTTTTTGAAACTTTGACAGCATTGTGGTCGCTGATCTCATAAAGAAAGTATCACTGTGAGTGAGAAAGCACATATTTTCTGGTGTGCGTGTGAAAGGAAAACAACATTTTCCTGAATAGTGTGCCATTTCCTTATGGTTTGGGATGATGATTATTGTACCGATGATCGGATCTATTAGCAGGAAGTCAGTGTCAGGCTGTGAAGTGGAACAGAGGCTGTATCCTGTCATGCTGTCCTTATGCCATCAAATCTGAACATATGACAATGTGTCAGAGAGACGGAGGGTGAGAATGCAAAACACGTTGGCTAGAAATGTTTTTGTTGTGTTTTTTCCTTTGGCATGCATGAAAGGTGTATTGACAGAGCACAGTAATTTATGTTCCGCCAAGCAGCAATTTATTTGAAAACATCACGTCTCATAATTTTCAAAGCTATTGAGTAGATTAATCACTGAATTGCTTCATTGACATCAGCTTTAGAAAAACAGTGTGAAAATACTCTGTCAATATGCATTCTTATTAGGGGTTTAAGCGTGCAATGCTGAAACCCTATTGTAATGGTTAGAATGGCCAAGGATCAGCAATTTCCATGTATAAATGATCGGGCAGACCAAACCGTAAGTAGCACAC
The DNA here is from genome assembly GCA_019740295.1 of Labeo calbasu. NCBI lineage: Eukaryota > Metazoa > Chordata > Actinopteri > Cypriniformes > Cyprinidae > Labeo > Labeo calbasu. The sequence goes on from JAHKKF010535935.1 coordinate 15,659, forward strand.
ACTTAAAACTTGGAGGTACGGTAGTACTCACACCGTCTACGATGTCACCAATGCTACAGTGATCAAAAGTACGAAGTTTCATGAACCAAACCACTGCAGGAAGATTCTCTGGAGATTGAATATCAGTAATTATCAAACAAATGCAAAGGGGTGCCAAAACTTTTGAACAGAATGAGATATCTTCACCAAACTCACAACGCGTATGTAAGAGCCGAATCCGAGGTCACATGAAAAAAGCTTGGCCACTTGGTGGCACAATAAGAAGGAAAAAACTTAAAACTAAGGCATAACTACGCAAGCGTTTGTCCTATCAACATGAATATCAGTACGTATGGTCTTGGCCCAAAGTGCCACAAGTGGCTATAAGGGCATATGCACATCTCAAAAAACATAGTCGCCATAGAGCGATGAACTTTGAGCACCTGTTAGATAAAGTTAATGAAGGTTGATTGGATGAAACTGTAGTGTGTCTGTTTGACTCACGGCCCTAAAGATCTGAAAAGACCTTTGAAAGATCTCTCCCACTGGGGGACGAAAACACAAAAGCACAAGAATTTCTGAAAAAAAAAAAAAAAGATTGTAGGGCCCTGTTGTTCAAAATGTTGAAACTGAGATTTTTCGACTTATTTTTTCACTGAAATAAATGTTTTTGTTATTACACAGAGACTAATGTACCGAAAAAAAAAAGTACCGTACCGTTGGTATCCCTAGCCCACTGCCACCATAGGACAATGAACTTTGAGCACCTTTTAGACATGGTTATTGGAGGTTGATCGTAACGATAACGCATATCGTAACCTAAACAGTTGTTTTTTCATTTAGATTTTTTACACATGCTCACAATATTCTTATCATACAATAGACCTCATTCGGAAAAACTTTGTACTAGATTTTTTGCTCAATCTGGAAGAAATACTGCACTACAATTTTGTCTTGACTATTTACTTCCTATTGTCTCTTTAGGCCAATAATTAAAAAAATGTTGAAATGTATCCTCTGGGAAGCTATAAAGGGGCCTGCTCAAATATACCCAAAAGGCTATAAAGCATAAATGAAAACTCAAAACTTCACAAAACCTGGTGAGCACAGGCAACAGGTAATTCTAAACAAGCATGCAAAGTTTTAGGGAGATTGGACCAAAGTTGTCACTGTAACGTCAAAAGACGTTTAAAAAAAAAAACGTCATGTTTCTATGCTACATTACTTGGATTTGACAAAAATGCATGCTTACAGGCTTGCTAAATAATATGTAATGTGTTTCACATATGTGCTTAAATGCCATAAAGCGCTTAAACCCTGGTAATCGATGCTTGCAGCTATATTTACACCTGTTTTTACATTTAAATTGCCTAATTTGGAAAAACAGTGCCACAGATGTCTGTGTCCATCACAGGTGTTGCATTCTGTATGTGATTATGTGTGTTAATAGGGCAGCAAGTCAGCTGACCAGAGGGGTGCAGCTCCCTGAGGGCGATAAAGTATTTAAGAGAGAAGAGAACCTGCTTTTGTGATCAATTTAGTCCAGGAGCCTTGCTGCTGAAAGTGAATTGATCCTCAATGAGAACAGTCAGCTGAGTGTTTTTTTATTTATGTGTTTGCAAGAGGGTTAATGTAAGTCCTTTGTGTGGGTTCTTTTGTGTCCAGTGAAGATAAAAGGTAGACATGCTGCGTAAGTGGACTCGCTGTTTGACTGAAACAACATTTTATTTGCAGATGTTCACAGACAGAGCTAGCATGTTTTAGCATGTCCATGTGTGGTTTTGTGGCTGTTAGTTTGCCCTCTGCCTTTTATTCCAGGTGTGCTTTCAGCATTATTTCATAAATACTGTTTGCTTTTGCTAGTGGTTCATTGGAAAGAGATTTGCTCATCATGTGAGAGGGAAAGAGAGGCTGGATAAGGCCAGAGTGAGGAGGATTTGTTGTGTTAGTGGTGACATTAGCCTTATTACTTATGAACCATATCAGTTCTTTCTAGTGTATGAAAATGTATTTGATTAAAGCAGGATTTCCTTTCTTTTTTTAAAAAAACATTGGTTCATGTAGACAAGCTCACAAAACAAAACTCCACCCAATCCATCATTTCTAGACAGTTTATGAAAATTACTATGCAAACACAGATCGTTCAGAACATGTCATGGTAATTATCAGCATATTCAAATATTTAGTATTTGAATATGCCAATGTAGTATTCAGCAACTGGACTAGCCAGAACAGATGGGTCATTCCGTGTCAATCAACCAAATTTTGGAAACTTCCCTGACTCAGATTTTTGGTTTTGTGAATATTTTTTCTGTAGGCAGACAAATATAAATAGTGACGAAAGCCTAGATATTTGATGTCACAGATGCATATTTCCTGAGTAATCCAGTGTTTTTTAGAGGAGGGTCAAAATGACAGTTTTCACCTGAGATTTGAAGCCAAAGTGCAGGAAAGCTGAAAGCATTATTATTTTATTTTTACACAGAGATTGGTAGGTCTGTTAGTAAAATCTGTTGAATTTGAATCTTTGTTTCATTATATGCCAACGAAGGCAGTTAAAAAATGGCAAAAAGCACTAAAAATTCTTTTAATTTTAATCTTTTAATTTAAATAATAAAAATACACTTTCATATACAAACTTTATATACTGTATATATGTAGGACAAGAACAGTTCATATACAGTATTTTTATTCTATGTCAAGTCAAACTTTTACAATCATAAAATCTCCAAAAACTTTCAGTAAAGGTTTTAGGAAGTGGCAGGAGCAGCAAGAGCAGCCAGTTGCAGACTGTGGGAAGAAAACTGCAATTAGCATGCTGTTCCAGTTCATTAAATGACTTATATTCATGACTTATCTTATATTCATGTTTAAAAAGTTACATCAAAACAGCTTTACCTCATCCATCTTGTCTGTCAGACTTTTAAGTTTCACCATGTCAAATGCATAGCGTGAGCATTGTGTTGCTAATGCGCTAAATCAGTATGTTCCTATTGTAGTCAGTGGAGCGCACTTAAACTTTGTTACATATAAGGGCAAAGTCGCATTGTGTTTCAGCCATGGTTGCGTATTCGTTTATTCGTTAAAATTTGATAGGAATACAGTGCGATACAAACCTTAAGTTCATTCAGAAAGTTACAAAAATTAACCATGGCTTTACTATAGTAAAAATGTAGTAACCATGTCTTTTTTGGTGTATTGATTACCATTTGTATGACCACAGTTTTACTATAAATACCATGGTAGTGTAGCAAAACCATGGTTAATTTGTAGTTACAATGGGTTAACTATAGTAACCATGGTTTTTTGGTTTTATTTGTAGCAAAACCATGGTTAATTCGTAGTTACAATGGGTTTACTATAGTAACTATGGTTTTATTTGTAGTAAAACCGTGGTTAATTTGTAGTTACAATGGGTTAACTATAGTAACCATGGTTTTATTTGTAGTAAAACCCCATGGTTAAACTATGGTAGTGTAACAAAACCATAGTTAATTTGTGGTTGCCATGATTTAACAATAGTAACCATGTTTTTAAAGTTTTATTTGTAGTAAAACTATGATTAATTTGTAGTTGCCGTGGGTTAACTATGGTAACCATTTTTGGTTTTATTTGTAGTAAAACTGTGGTTAATTTGTAGTTACAATGGATTAACTATAGTAACCATGGTTTTATTTGTAGTAAAACCCCATGGTTAAACTATGGTAGTGTAACAAAACCATAGTTAATTTGTGGTTACCATGATTTAACTATAGTAGCCATGTTTTTTTTAGTTTTATTTGTAGTAAAACCATGGTTAATTTGTAGTTATTATGGGTTAACTATGGTAACCATGTTTTTTTGGTTTTATTTGTAGTAAAACCATGGTTAATTTGTAGTTACCATGGGTTAACTAAAGTAACCATGGTTTTTTGGTTTTATTTGTATTGAAACCATGGTTAAACAATGGCAGTGTAACAAAACCGTGGTTAATTTGTAGTTACTATGGGTTAACTATAGTTACCATTTTTGGTTTTATTTGTAGCAAAACCATGGTTAATTTGTAGTTATCATGGGTTAACTATGGTAACCATATTTTT
>JAHKKF010535937.1:8723-19621 GCA_019740295.1 Labeo calbasu
AGAATTTGATAACAATAAAATATGGTGAGAAAAAATAAAACATTTCATAGGGCCCTAAACATGTCATTTTTGTTAAACCTTTATTAAATTGATGTAAAATTTTTAATTTAAACATTAAAAAGGAGTTGAGAAAAATCTAAATGGCAAAAAACGGAATCCAGAAAAATTGAAACAGAAAAAACAGAATTTGAAAAAATAAATAAATAAATAAAATGGATTTCATAGGGCCCTATGTAATGTAATCTGAATGGTTCATCATGTGACTTTTTCATCACCACCTGCTTTTGGTGGTTTTACAAAGGTAGTAAACAGATTTCAGTAGGTTGATATATTAACATTACATCAGATAATGAAATACGTTTTTTAAATGTAAATATAAGTTAAATCTGTAAAATCTAAAATGATGCTACTGTATTTTTATGGAAAATTCGGGCAACCACAGCTCAGTTTTTTACTGTAAATTTTATGTAATTTTTTTACAGTGAGACTGAAAGGTTTTTTTTTTCTTTTCACAATTGCAATGTATATGCGATTTAACCACACCTTTACAAATGTTAAACCATATGCTCCAACAAAACCACTACACTATAAAATTACAGACAATTTACGTCTGAAATGCATGTTTTGAAGTGTATATATAGAACATGTTGACATTGTGACAGATTGGTGACTAGTACGATGTTTTGCATCTTGCATACATTCGGTATCAGGCTAAACATCGCATAGCTCCAATACACGACTAATTAAATGACAAATCAATAGTATTTAGCATATATAGGCATATGCGTGGTGTTTTAGTGCTGTTATGATTTGTATGGCAGGGCAAGCTTGTGGGCTCTTGAAGCAGGTTTGTCACAGACTAGCGCTGTGACGAGTGACTGATCGAGACTGAGATGTGCATCTGCAGCTGTTTTTATCGATGCACGTGCAGTCTGACTGCCAGTAGTTTCTATATATCAAGTATACATTATTTGCATATAATTCTTCCTTTTTTTCTGTCTTTTTTTATCTCTTTCTTACATTACAGATTTCAGATAACTTTATTCACACTTGAAAATGTATGTTATGAGTATGTCTACTCGTTTTGAATATTTATTTTTTTAAATGGCATTTAAAACCTTAGAGCTGTAAATAATTTACAGTGCATAACAATTCTGTGCATTATGTCTTGCGTGTTAACTTTTTAGCTTTGTGTTATAAAGCCCTTAAGACCTTATTCGATGGAACACAAACTAGAGCTTTTCTTGACCATGCAAACAAAAGCGTACAGCTCTATTTAGCTCATAAAAATGACACAAAATCAACACAACTAGTGCAGAACACTTAAAATAATAATTATTTGTGACCCTGGACCACAAAACCAATCATAAGGGTCATTTTTTAAATAATAACATAAAAAAAGCTTTCCATTGATGTATGGTTTATTAAGATACAGCTATTTGAAAATCTGGAATCTGGGGTTTTGATATATTTATGGTAGGAAATTCACAAAATATCTTCATGGAACATGGTCTTTACTTAACATCCTTATGATTTTTGGCATAGAAGAAAAATTGATAATTTTGATCCTCACAGTGTATTATTGACTATTGTTACAAATATACTGTGCTACTGAAGTCCAGACTCATATTTGTTATAATTGTTTTATTGCAATTATTATTTTTTTTAAATAAATAAATGAATGCAAAATATTTTGAGTCTTGTGTTAGGAACAGACCAAGACCGAAAGTTTTATTCACAGAAAATATTGTGCTTCAAATGTGAATGCGATTTGAGAGCTATAATGTGGAGATTTTGGAAATTTGGATTTGTTTTTAGTCCATTATGGAGCTGGACAGGCCCTTCACTGTAAAAAATTAACAGTAAAAGACTGTAAAAACACTACAATAAAAACTAATTGGTAACAGTAAGTTTCCCTACTATATACGTTGAAGAACTGTATTGGCCATTACATTTTTACGGTAGTAAATACTGTTTTGGAAGTGAAAAAGGAAGTATAATTTACAGTGAATATTCGTTATTTAGCAGACCCAGAATTCCCTGCCTTATATTTCACATTTGATGTTTTTATTGTTGTTGTTGAAATAACTATTTCTTCTCAGTTTCTTATCAGTTGTGTACATTAGGGTTGTATATTACATCTAATGTTGTTAAATTAATTATTTCAGTTTCATGTTTGTTACCATGATGGTATTTAGTGTTTGTGTGAATGACACCGTGCACCTTCTATATATGTTAGTGTTTAAAAGCTGCTTGTGATGGGCTTTGCTTCATCATGTGACTTTCTCATCTCCACCTGCTTTTGGTGGTCATCAGTGTATTATGAAGGTACAAAACAGATTTCAGAGATCAGTTAATGAAAGTACGGTATTTAAAAGTAATTTAAAATAAATTCGTAAAACCAAAAATGTTCTGGCAACCACATCTGGCAGTTTTTTACCGTAAATTTTACGGAAATTCTACAGTGTTGGTGCTGTTCTGAAATGAGCAGCATCAACATCCTTCAGAATTTCCCCTTTTGCCTTCCACGGAGGAAGGAAAGTCATACAAGTTTGGATTGATTTGAAAATAAATAATGGCAGAATTTAATTTTGGTGAGCTCTTGGATGGACTGTATCTTTTTTTATGGTTGAAGGCTTTGTTTTTGTTTTTTCATTAACTTGACATCAGATTACCAAGTACAAAGAGTCATGTTGAGTGTGTGCATGTGCTTTTCTCAATCCCATGTGACTCTGTTTCCTTATCTCCTGTCACTTACCCGTCTGCCACTCTGATTGGAGCGTATGGTTGCCGTGTGGTTGCCATGCTGTTGCCATACCGCGCCCCGCTGGGCAGTAATTGGGCCCCCTCTGGGTTGCAAGAGGCAATGGTACGTTGACAGACAGGTTTGGCCACCTGCCCCACCTCCCCCTTTAAACGGGGAGTCAGGAATGCCAGGAGCATGGCAGCACGTACTGTATCTTGGGTAGGGGGCACCGATTTGGCCACATGCCCCAGTATCATGTTGTACTACCTGCAGAGTTGGTGTAATATAAACTGATTGTCAGATTGTTTGGCAGACTTGAGGGTGTCCTTACTGTACATCTTCATTGCCAAGCATTTACCTGGCTGTCCAAGTTTGGACTTTTTATTTTCATATTCCATTTTCCGTTTTCATAAAAAGCTATAATTACTCCTAACTAAATCAAACCTTTAAAAGGTTTTATTTTTTTTTAATAAAAACATGATTCATAAATAAAATAAAAACAAAAATTATTCAGACACCAGATATAGTTTTTGATATTTTTTTTACTAGTGATTGCAGGACACTATAGTTAATTTATGTAAGTGAGGATAGCAAAATAAAGTAAACTGTGACATTATATCCAAAAATTCTTCATACAGTGGACTACCAGTAAAACTGATAAAAATTTGGGACCAAAAATTATTCAGGCACTTTGACCTGACCATGTTTTGCGTAAGTGTTTTGCCATAGACTGAACAAAATTAGGCATTGCTTGGTCTGAATTTTTGGTTAATTGTAATCCATTACATACCTTTCTATCAAAGTTATCTGACATTATCAAGATTAATTTGTTCTTACAGTTTAACTCTTGAGTTCTTTTCAGATTTTATTACCATTTTCTAAACTGTAGAGAATAAACTGTAAAAAGTTTATTATGTGAGAAATGTTGAAGGTGTCTGAATAAATTTTGGTTTTACTATACATTTCTTCTCAAAATCTAAGTGATCTTAAATCATAAAAGCTATTTGACACACACTTCTGTATATTCCACAAGATATAATCATAACATAATTAACATAAATTACCCTGCTTAAAAATCTGTATGCCTTTGGTTCATAATATTGTTTTTAATTTTGTTATTTTTTATGAAGAATTTGTATGATTTGTATAAATCATTCCGTAAACTCACCTTCTTGTTGCATTTTTGCTGGGACACAATTCTTGAGGGATTGTTACACTTTGCTTGTCATACTTATTCCAGAATATTCCAAGTCATCATTGTTGAATAATGACTTAAATGTTGGCTTTGTGTAACACAGAGTTATTATATGCCTTCAGAATTGCAATATAGTGCTATGGACTACATTTATGATATTTCAGTAGACAGAATTAATTTTCCAAGGTTTTTGAAGCAATGCGTTTTATTTAACTCTTTTACTTTTTCAACATTATTATATGGCTGACTTAAAATGAACCTGAAATAGTAAATAGTAGATTGTAAATTAAAAATCAGACTCATGATTACTAGAGGCATCAGCAATAATCATAAGGTGAAAATGTATAAATAAGCAATTAAAAATGTTTATTATTTAATTATTTATTCAGCTTACTAGTAAATGTTATTTTGGGTTCATTTTGGCAAAAAAACGGTAATTTTTAGGGATGTGACGAGATCTCGTGGCACCAGTCGGATCTCGTGAGAACTCCTGACAATATCCTTGCAAAACATTTTGCAGCGTTTACATTAGAGCTGCACTTTTAATCCTTAAAATATCGAGGTGTCGATTCAAACACCCACGCTATCTTATTCCTGAATGACAACGATTTAGCTATGACTATTAGGACTGTTTCACATCGCGAGTGTCAGTGGAGCGTGAGAAGCCCGTTTTGTCGCTGCCCATGTTAATGAATCAGAGGGTCGGAGTAAATGTGAACGCAGAAAGAGCAACACAAACAGTCTTTTCAACCACATTATAATCATTATTTCTGTTACAGACATTTAAATAACAGAAGTACTGGGATAAAAGTTTATAGTTTGGGTATAAACACTTATTGTGTACAGTAGCAATCAAAACGAAAGTATTTTAACACGAGTATGTATAGTAACACTTATCCTCTTCCGCCAGGAAGTGGCGACAACTGCCAGTTTAAAACATGTCGTTGAATCATTCATTCAGGAGATTTCAATAGTTAAACAAGTCTTAATGAAGTGAGACACTGACTCCTTCATTGAATGTTTTTTTTTTTATTTTGTTTAACTGAATATATGTTTTTAAAAGACTTAAGCAATGAACAGTTTGTCAGAACTACTAGTAAATTAGTAAATTTTGTTTTGGTCTCCAGTTTATTAAAAACAGCTAGGATTCTCAGTTTATTCAGAATCGTGAAACTCTTGTCTAAGTGTTGTTTATTACTGCTTATGATTCATTAAAATGGAAGTTTAATTTCATAAAGTTCAAAATGCACCTTCATTTTTTTTGCATTTTGTCTTTTTCAGTTGAATAAAGACTATTTTCCCTATATATTTCATCATTGATGATTTCTTAAAAGTTTAAAAATCTTGTCTCGTCTCGTTCTTGTAAACCCAGTCTTGTGTCTCGTCTCGTCTCGTGGGATATATATATATATATATATATATGTGTGTATATACACACACATACATGTATTTATTTATAAAAAACATTAACAATATTTATATGTATATACATTTATACTTCTATATAATTTGGATTGCATATAAATATAACTATTTATATATAAGTCTAAAATATTTTTCCTTACAGTAAACACACATATCATATGTAAACATACATTTGTTTTGGTTTCTTTGGATGCGATTAATCGTGATTAATCATTGGACAACCCTAATTTTTAAGCAATAGTTCAGTTTAAACCAGCACATGGGTTGATTTTAACCAATATATTGCATCTTTGTTGTGTATATATATATACACCATATATGCGAGTAAAGAATTTCTATAATTAAGAGTGTATTCCTTTCTTTTTTATTTATTTATTTTTTTGAGTCAGCCCATGGTCACTATGAACCTTTCTGTGGCAAGAGTTACATAATGATTATTTAATAAATTCTGCTTTTCTGTTTCTCTGATAAATTGAGGCATAAAAATTTGGAATGACATGAGAGTGAGTAGCTAACGAGAGAATTCAGATTTGGGTGAACTACGCTTTTAAAAAACTATATCGTTGCAGTTACAGAAACTGCAACGAAACTGTTTATGTGTGTGTGTATGTTGCAAAGGTGGTCCAAAGTTGTGTGTGTGTGTGTGCGATAGAGATATCAGTGTAATCCATGTTGCAAGGCTCCACAGCAGTGCTGCAAACATGAAGACTGAGCATGAAATGAAATGAAATGTGCCACTGTAATCCATAATCGACCTGTACATGATGTATTGACCGAGAGGGAGATCTCTCTCTCTATCTCTCTCATTTCATCTCTGTCTCAACATGTCTGTCTCTTTCTGCTTGATTTCATGTCCTGGTCCTCTCTTCCAACATGTTCTGTTTGTGATCCAACCGGATGCTTGAATTTAGTCGAGTGTGAAACGCTAGCGAGTATGTTTGTAAGCACGCGTATCTCCAGTCTCTTGTAGTGAGGTACCCTTGTGTGCGTGTTTTGTCTTTGAAGTGTGGCGTTGTTACACACTGTTTGGTTTTCACACTCACATTCACCACTGCTCACCTAACTCACTGTGGTCTGTTCACGGACCATGATGCATTTCACTGCACCGCTCATTTGAATTCTGCCTTCCGTCTCCTCCGTCAAGTAGAGTTTAATTGCCCGTGTGGATGTAAATCTGGCATCTCTGATACGAAGACAAAAGTTTTGAGAATATAGAAAGGCGTGAAGGAACAGAGAGGACAGAGTTGTGGCTTAGTAGATGGTGCTCATGTGGGAAATAAGTGTTTGAATCCAGCTCGCAACATTTTATATTCCCATTCCCCTATTCATTTCCTGTTCTCTCTCGGCTATCATTTCCATAAAAATGGCGAAAAGACCATAAAAATAATGAAGAGAGTGAAAGGGCTGCACAGAAGGTATGAAAGCGATTTGGAGGGATGGATTCTGACAGGAAATGAGAATGAGCGAGGAGATTATTTAGCTGATGAAGGAAGTGGAGGAACAGGAGAATGGAGGCCAGGAGGAGAGAAAGACATGCCTTTGGTCAAGCAGGCGCGAATGCTGTGTGTGCGTGTGTGTGTGTTTGATCACTCTTTGATTGGATTAAGGTCTGCTCCAGGCAGGGTGAATAGGGACGTAATGCATTTGCTCCGTGGTCCATGTCAAGTATTTGTCAGGGGGTCTGTGAGGGCTGCTGACCCCCCATGTCTGCCCTTCTGTGGGGCATCTACCCTTCTCTGTATCGCTAGTCTCGCGTAGCCAGACCTTTGACTAAACGGCAAAGGGTCTGGTCCACATTGCGGCTTATTCTGGCCAAGAAACGCCCACTTAGACAGGAAGAGAAAGCGACCAGCCGCAGTTCGTTTTGCATGCCATTTGGAGGCGGGTTTATCCAAAACAGATTAAACCAGAGTGGCCAAAAAAATAGTAATTAAAACAATGCTGTAGTAGTTTTTATAGTAACACTGGATATTGGAATATTCAGTTCTGCTTGTGAACTTATTACTTAATGCCTCAAGCAATCTCTGAATATCATTCTAATATTTGATGGCACTAACTTGCCAAATCTTTGTGAATGAATTTATTTGCACTTGAGACAATCATGTACATGGTTGTTGAATTGCATTTTGCTGTTTATTCACTGGTGCCGTTTTGGGTAAAAGTTTATTTACAACCACATTTTTTTATTTCAAAGAATATTTGTTTCCTGTCTAGACAAGTTTGCATACAACTTGAAAAATCAGTTGGATAGTACCACTCTAAACAAGAAGGCTTTTTTGCCCAACTTTCTGTCTGGTTTTACCACAAAATGAGATTTTTTTATTTAAAGCAACATTTTTATAATTCATGTATTGATATATCAAGTTTAGTTATTATACAGTTGAGGTCAAAATGTATATACACGTTGCAGAATCTGCAAAATGTGAATTATTTTACCAGAATAAGAGGGATCATACAAAATGTGTGTTATTTGTTATTTAGTACTGACCTTAATAAGATATTTCACATAAAAGATGTATTACTGTGTTGTTACCTTGAATGATCCACAGCTGTTTTTTTGTTTAGTGATAGTTGTTTGTGAATCCCTTGTTTGTCCTAAACAGTTAAACTGCCTGCTGTTCTTTAGAAAAATCTTTCAGGTCCCACGTTTTTTTTTAGCATTTTTGTGTATTTAAACACTCCCTGATGCTTCAGTAGGAAACACAATGCATTAAGAGCCAGTCTTTTATGTGAAATAACTTATTCAGTCAGTAATAAAAACAAAAACATAACATGCATTTTTTATGATCCTCCTTATTTTGGTAAAATAATTAACATTTAGTAGATTCTGCAAGCTAAAGTTCAACTGTATTTTTACGTATATTTTATTTAGTGCTATCAAATTGATTCGTGATTATTCGCATCCAAAATAAAAGTTTGTGTTTACATAATGTATGTGTGTGTGCTGTGTATATTTATATATTTATGTACATATAAATATGCACAGTACACATATATTATGTAAACAAACTTGATTAATCGATTTGATGGCACTAATTTTATTTGATATTTTATTTATTTGTTTATTTATTTAAATATTGCTGATCTGTTTTTGATTCTTGAACTTTGATACAACTGCCATATTTTAGAAATTTGATAAAACCTCATTTACACTACCAATCAAAAGTTTGGGATCAGTAAGATTTTTAAATGTTTTTGAAAGAAGTCTGTTACGCTCACCAAGGCTGTATTTATTTGATCAAAATACGGTAAAAACAGTAAAACTATTTTCTGTTTTAAGAAGTAATTTATTTCTGTGACAGCAAAGCTGAATTTTTTAACTCAAAGTCTTCAATCCTTAATAGTAATAACAATAATTTAAATATGCTGATTTGGGGCTCAAAAACCCTTTTTATTAATTTAAGATTCTTTGATGAATAGTTCAAAAGAACGGCTTTTATTCTAAATAGAATTTCTTATTGTAACAGTGTAAAAGTGTTTGCTGTCCATTTTGATCAATTCACCCTTGCTGAATAAAAGCATTTCTTTCATTAAAAACAACTCTTGAATAGTAATACATTAGCCAAATAGGTCAAGTTGTCCCGAAACATTTACATTGACCCTGGTCCATCGGGCTATCCATATTGTTGAGCCCTGCAATAAGAACCAAAAGTGGGACTGAACATGAGCAACTTCTCCTGTCCCTCTTTCCCTCTCTTAAATGTACACCCTCACACACAAAGGTACACGGGGTCGCACACACTCGGGCTCCATTGTTATGTATGGCTGTGTTAATCTGACTGCTGGCCTCTCTTCCGCTCTCTTTGTCCCCTCCGCCAGCCCAGTGGCAGAAGTCAACAGCACCGCACAAAGGGCCCGCAAAACTGGTTAACGGCGGGGCCTGCTTGAGGCTTTGATCAGCTTTTTTAGGGTTCAGTCCCATGTTCCCCCTCCCTGTGCTGGGGAGTCTGCTGGAGGAGGCTGAATGGTTACACTTGAGGGAGGTTGTTAAGGGAGACGAGTGCGGAGAGAGGTGCTCAGGATGGATGCGTGTGTCACTGGTTTGGTACGGGATGTTATGTGCTGTCTATACAAATACAGTACCCCGATTGCTTACTTAAAGGGTTGGTTCGTTCATAAATGAAAGTTCTGTTGTAATTTACTCAGTCTCATGTAGTTCCAAACCATACTTTTGTTAATCTTCAAAACACAATTTACATTGTCCCAAAATTTTCATGACTCAAAAAAGTTCATAAAGCCATGGTAAAAGTAAGCCATATGATTCACCCAGTTGGTCCCACTTTATATTAGGTGGCCTTAACTACTGTGTACCTGCATAAAAAACAACAACCCAGGCTCATTGGAAATACACGCCTCTATATAAATTTCTGCAACACCATAATTCGTACATTACTGAACGTTTCGCTGCAGTTTCAACTGTGGCACACTTTTATTACGTTGGTACAGGTATTTTTATTACACTTCTTGAGGTACGTATTGCGGCTGTTCAGAATTCAAATATCCAGGGAGTGTCGCTAAAGGTTAATGCTCTATCTTGGAAGAAATATCCACTACACCAAACCCAACCCTAAACCTAACCGATAGTGTTAACAAATGCAAAAGTGATATAAAAACACATTTGTTGAGGCAGCCATGCTATTTTAGCTTCCTTATGCAGATTTGAGCTGTTTTGTCAAAGCGTAGTTTCACAGGGTTTGTACTGGAGCTTTTCACCTCTCAGATGCAATGCCGTATCGCATGAGCTACCGAGGAAACCTGCTGAATTAGAAAACTCATTCATATGAAGCTGTATATGTGACAACAACATTCAGAAACATCAGTTTTCAAATCGTGCAGGATGTTAAAATTCTTTTGAAGCCATAATATAATATTCTGCGAGTAATTGTGTTAGAGTTAGGCTTTATTAATCTGTGTGTCATACTTTGTGTGAAAAGGAATAAAAGTTGTTGGAGTTTTACTGCCTCATTTCAACTGGAAACTGCAGTGATTCGTACATACATGGATACGTTTTTTCAGTTTTGCAGAAATGTATATAGAGACATGTATTTCCACTTTCAGAACAACAATTTACTCACGCCCTTGTCATCCAAGATGTTCATGTCTTTCTGTCTTCAGTCATGAAGAAATGATGGTTTTTGAGGAGAGCATTTCTGGATTTTTCTCCATATAATGGACTTCATTGGTGCCCCGATTTTAAACTTCCAAAACGTAGTTTAAATGCAGCTTCAAAGGTCTCTAAATAATCCCAGCCAAGGAAGAAGGGTCTTATCTAGCAAAACGATTTGTCTTTTTTTTTTTTTTTTTTTTTTTCCACAAAATAAAATTTGTTTACTTTTTAAGCACAAAAGTTTGTGTAGCACAGGCTCTGGGATGTGTGCCCACGACACTACGTACTTGAATCACGTTGAAAGGTCATGCGGAACTTAGGCAGAACTAAGACCCTTCTTCCTCGGCTGGGATCGTTTAGAGCCCTTTGAAGCTGCATTTAAACTACATTTTGGAAGTTCAAAATCGGGGCACCAATGAAGTCCA
>JAHKKF010535938.1:0-29942 GCA_019740295.1 Labeo calbasu
TGTCTGTAGCACAAACAGTGCAAACTTAAAATCTTAGGGTCAAGGAGTTTGTTCATAACAGCTATTCAAGCCCAACTTATAATGCTTCTGCTATAATCTATACAAACTGCTTTAAGACAATGTAAGTATGTGTAAGCTACTCTCAGCAGTACAGTTTCTCGAAAATGATGTATAGCTTTGATCTAATGATGAGATACTGTGTGTAATTTTCTGTTCTCATTACTTGCTTATGGACACACTGACACAAATTCATACACGAGATTGCTAATCATTACACTTATAGCAGACAGGGTGTTTCATTAACATCTAATTAACATGCGGTATGTTCATAGTCCAAAAGTGGATGAAGAAGGTCATGAGTGTGTACTGTTACTGTATGCATCTATATTTAATGAATTTGACACAATCTGACACTTTGTAGCTAATGAGAATTCTCATATACTATCAAGATAAACAAGTGTCCCGCATTAATATATTTTCTGACATCAGATAACAAATTCTAAGTGACGTTGTTAAGGAAGCGAAAAGTATAGAGGATGATAGAAACGTTGGCGTTAATGCCAGCGGACCCTATGATTAACAGGAGGAAAGTGTAAACATAAAGTTTCCCTCTGCTGCGTCAACACAGATGAGCTAATGGCATTCAGCCATGTGTTTCATTTACCAGCTAATTTGAAGCCCCCCTAGTACTTAGTTCAAACACATACTTTCCTAATGTCTGCTCGGTAGGCCCTGTACCAGCTTGTTGATATTGTTCTGCTCTATTAACTCAATAATGATATATCATAAATCAGAGAAGTGATCGCCATGTTTTGTTTCCCCCGGTAATTATTTCACCCAGCTCCCAAGATGTGTCTGAAAGCACAAATAGCTCTTCATGATGAGTCAATTACTTCAGCACAACACCCCACTCTCTCTAACAGCGCCACAGTTTAAATGGACAATAAATAATATGCACATTGCGCCATTTTGCAACAACAAATCATTTCAGAGATGTAACTAATAGCCAAGAATAACATTGCACGATGGACATCATTAGAGCAAACATTTCTGCCACTGTCTCTCTGTAAATATGAGCTATTAGGGTTCATTTCTTGCCCTCGCACACATCGCGTGTGCCTTATATTGGTTTAATTGTGTTTTACATATCATTAATGCAGTTATTTACAGGTAATATTCCACCCAGTCGGGGGGTCAAACAGTTTCCTCTCAGTGGAGATGACTTTTGTATGAACAATGCCTTTCTATTTCATCAAAATTATACATAATACTGTATTAGATGTAACATGCGTAAATATGCTCAATTATGTATGTATGGGTTGGATAATATGGAAGGCATTTTCTGCCAATGTTAAATAAATCAATTTAATTATAAAAATGCAAATAAAGTAGGGATGTAATGGTATCAGTATCGTGGTTTCGCAATAGCAGCAGTCTCGATATTATCATGGTCACGTGACAATATGAAACAATACGTCTTCCGGGCAAAAAGTGTAGCTTTTAAAATATATTTAAACTTCTTATTCTAACATAAAAGGTCTTTAAAGTTGTGTTTTGGGCCATTATGCTTTGGCACAGTCTCTGTCAAACAAACTAAATCCTAAGGCACAATATGACTTAAACACTTTGTTCAGGCGATCAGCTCGTGATCTGGTGTTTTCAGTGCCACAGTAAATGCATGTGTTTATTGCACGTGCTGTGAGTTTAGTGCGTTTGGGAACAAAATGGCCACCAGTTATGCTTTATTTTTGCGGCAGATGATAACATCATTTCACTAGATTTGTAGTGAGACGCGTTTTTGTAAGCCTGTTTTCACTGAAGCTGGAGTTTTCCGTCAAAATTAAAGCTCTACTGCTATTTCTGTCAAAATAAAAGCTTAAAAGTGCAGTATGATTTGCTGACCGCTGTCAGTTTAAATTGATAGGAAAGAAGTATTGTAATTTCCCTACTGTAGTCTAAAGCAAAAATAATATACCTATAAAATACACATTTTCATTTTTTTTTTTACAGTGAAATTGTTTTACAATATATAGCTATTACGGTCATAGAAATAACAATAATATAAAACTGTTATTATTATTATTATTATTATATTCTAATTTGGCTTCTAAAACACCAGTGTGAATGTAATTTAGACTTAGACAGTATATCACAAATAAACAAAGGGTTGAGTCACCTTTAAAGTTCAGGTAAAAGTCAATTYACTGACTTTTTTCTGTCTTAAGTTTTCTTAGTTAAGAACATAGGTTGGAGCTCTTAATTTTGAACTCTCAATGTGCATTAGATAGAAGAATTTAACTTTAAAATGTACGCAATTTTCATTTTTATCCATTTGTCTCTTTTTTTTAATATTGCAATAATATAGTATCGTGAACTTCATATTGTGATATATCGTATCGTGAGATTTTGATATTGTTGCATCCTTACACTCAAGCCATCCTAGGTGAAAATGACTTACTTCTTTCAAACGAATACAGTTGGAGTTATATTAAAAAATGTCCTGGCTCTTTCAAGCTTTATAATGGCAGCGAATGGCTGTTGATATTTTGTCCAAGTCCAATGAAGTGCATCCATCTATCATAAAAAGTGCTCCACATGGCTCCAGGGAGTTAATAAAGTCCTTCTGAAGCGAATCGATGCATTTGTATAAGAAAAATATCTATATTTAAAACTTTATAAACCGTAATCTCTATAGCGTTCGCTAACTATCATACGCGCATTCACGAGAGAGTGGCGTTCCAGCGGATGACGTAGGATGTCAGAAGTGACAAACTCGGAAATGCAGAGGAGAAAGAAAAACAAAACACCAGTCATAAATTAGAATTACAAAAGGAGGATTTGTACAGAAAAATGTCAGAGGATTTCGATATAATCAAGAGAAGAGTGTTTTTCCTTAGCTATAAACAAAACTTGGTTCAAAACTTGAATCATTTCCGAAGGCCTTTATTAACCCCCCAGAGTCATGTGGAGTACTTTTTATGATAGATGGACGCACTTTATTGGACTTCAAAATCTCAACAGCCATTCACTGCCATTATAAAGGCATTATTCGTCTAAAAGAAGAAAGTCATATATGCCTAGAATGGCTTGAGGGTGAGTAAATCATGGCATAATTTTTGTTTTCGGGTGAAGTATCCCTTTAATGATCTGGTCACAGATTGCTGTTGCTCAACATCTGAAATTCCATTCATTTTAATGACAGCAAGCTATTATTTTCAAAGTTTAAAAGCTCCATTTTCCATTGATTGGATACTGGATGAAAAATAGCTACCAGTATGTTCTTCAAAAAATATCTCCGATTGTGCTCCACAGAAGAAAGCGAGACGTACGGGTTTGAAATGACGTGACGGTGAGTAAATGCTGACAGAATTTACATATACGTTATTAACGTATTCTATATCTAAATCTATAACTCTCACTCAGAGACTCAAATCAAGCCACAGAAGTTCATCTTTAGTAAGATCTCAGTGGTAAGGAGAGGTGCCTGCCGTCTCTCGACTCCTAACTGAAACGAATGGACCTGTGAAACCAGACACTGCCATAGACAGCCTCATTTCCTGGGCTCTAATAGCGCTCAGGTGAATAATTGTGCTGATCGATGGCGATATACTTCAGCCTCAGCTCCGCAGAGTAAAAAGGGAAAGATTTGGCTTTACTTCAGTACAGAGAAAATATTTTTCACTTACAGTCAGTCAGCTTTCAAGCCATTTTCATACAATTCACTCTGCACATTTCAGTAGTGGAAAAGCTAAACGACAGCACTTTGAATGTATTGCAGCTATTAAGTTATACTCATTCAGTGAATCAATTTGCTAAGATATTGTTTGCTCTTTTCATGCAGTTAGCATCGAAAGCTCATGTGCTAAGTGAATAAATATTCTTCTCTGCTATTCTACACCTGCTTTTCAACTTAATAAAGTTTCACAAATTAGTTTTGTTCATTTTGATTGCAATACACAGGTCTTAGGAAACAGATAGGGCTGTTCACAATTAATTGTCAATCCATGTCAATTTGTTTATATTGTGGCTCTTGATGATCCATGTTAGTGGCATTGTATGCATTTGCGCATAGCACTGAGACTGTATATAGTAGCTTTTTTCAGTAATAAGAGCTGAGTTCTAGGTGCTTCAGTTTCCTGAGTGTTGACAGGCATTACAGAGGATCACCAGAGAGGTGAAGAGCGTCCAAGGGCACTCACACAAAGAGTAATGAAGCCAAGGGGGATGCTAACGGCAAACTATATATCTGTACTTGAGTGTGTGTGTGTATGTGAATATAAAGCTATGTGTATGCAAACACGTGCTTCCAAACCTGCCTGTGTGTCGTAGGGGAAGTCACACTGTGGTTGACTGGGCAAATGGGCCAGCAGCTTCAGGAGAGACAGCTGATTCATACTGAGTGGCACTGGAGGAAGAACTATTTATAGATGCATACACGTAAATGCAACACCTCAGATATACCTGCGTACGCATGTGCAAGCTCTGCCACTGACCGACTCCATGATGAAATAATACTCCCATCTATCCCAACTGAAAGCAAAATTAATTTTTTGTAACTTATACTCCACTATTTATTTATTTATTTAAACACACAGTCTCTAAGAACGCACACATACAAGGACTAAAGCATGGAAAGCTGACCAGAGAGTGATTTGTAGGCTACTTTGATGCATGTATTTACTCATCCTGGGGATCAGAGCTGCCATACGGCCTGCCAGAGATTTCTGTATCCATGGCAGCCTCCGAATGAACCCTTTATCATCTCGGCACACACATGCACACACAGAGCACACACCACATGCAGGGGTGTTAAACTTTCTATGGCTTTATCCATCCAGTCCAGAAGGCTTGCTATGAGAGCCATCCATCTAACCACCCACATACACACATAGTCTCGCTCATTTTCTAACCATGATACAAAGCAGCATTGTCATGTGTTGCATGATGGATGACATAATAATCTCAAATCCATATCTCAGGTTTAGACACTTTTTATGTGTTATCTTGTCTGCCTGCCTGCTCATAAGTTTTTTAACATAACTAATCAATTGAGAGATGATGTAATGCATATAACATCATTTTCCATGAGAGGGACATTGTGAGTCATTTACAGTGCAGTTTCCTGATTTCTTTTTTTTTTTTTTTTAAAGGGATAGTTCATCCAAAAATAAAAATGGTCCCATGATTTACTTGCCTTCAAGCCATTCTAGGTGTATATGACTTTCTTCTTTCAAATGAATACAGTCAGAGTTATACCTAACTATACCAGAGTTATATTACAGAGTAAACATGTCCTGGCTCTTCCAAGCTTTATAATGGCAGTGAATGGCTGTTGAGATTTTGAAGTCCAATAAACCAGTCCAATAAACTGCATCCATCCATCCATCATAAAAAGTACTCCACACAGCTCTGAGGGTTAATAAAGGCCTTCTGAAATGAATCAATGCATTTTGTAAGAAAAATGACCTTATTTAAAACTTTATAAACTGTAATATTTAGCTTTCGCTAACTGTCTTTTACGTGTTCTGTATTTGCGTTCATGAGAGAGTAGCGTTCCAGTGGATGACGTAGGATGTAAGCGTAGCGTAAGCTCCGGTGAGAATATGCTAGTCTTACAAAAACCAAGTTTTGTTTACGGCAAAGATAAAACAGTCGCCTCTTGGTTTATATCAAAATCCTCCCACATTTTTCTTTATAAATTGTTGTTTTGTACTTCTAATTCCTGACTGCCATGTTGCAAAAAACAGCATATGCTGGTTAGGTAGTTTTTGAAACATGGATGCTGGTTTGAGCTGGTTTAAGCTGGTCTTTAGCTGGTTAAGCTGGTCCTTAGGTGGTCCTGAGCAGGAGGGATCAGCTTAGGACCAGATAAAAATATAACCCAACACCCTTTGGGTTAAATATGGACTAACCCAGCTGTTGGGCTATATTTTTACATAAAATTTTTAACCCAAAAGTTAAAACTTTGGGTCCATATTTGACCCAAAGTTGGGTCGAAACAACCCAACATGTTTTAGAGTAACCACAAAGAACTCACTAGCAAACCCAAAATGTGGTTTGAACATTTTTCTTTTTCAAGATTTTCAAGGTCTGAGGTAAATTATTTATAGCCCTGTTTATAATGGATATTAAAGTTATGCAAAAAGTACAACTACAAAAAGAACACGTAAGTACATGAGATAATCACTATGCTGTCACTTGTTGCATTGCAGAAATAGAAATCATTACAAACACAGAATGGTTAGGCCAGAAAATACAATGGATTAACATGGAAAAGATACCCTGTTTTATCACAGTGTAGCATCGCATCTGGTTAGGACATGGTAAACACCCTATTATTGTGATGTTGAGTCTTGCAGCTCTGCTCACATTTTCTTCATTAAATCCGTTCTTTGTTTTGTTTCTTTCATTATCTGAGGCGAGTTCCTATGATTCAGAGTCTTGGTAATGGGTAATTAATTTGTTTAGAGTCATTTTGACAACTTGTCTGGTTTCAGGAAATCAGTAGTTTGTCATTGGCCTCTTGAGGCTATGAGACACGCTGAATTGTGGGAAAGAGGGGATCACAGCAGTCTGCCAGTGAAAATAGCGCACACTTGAAGATCAAGAAAGCAGTAAAGTGATAAGTAAGAGGAACTGTGTGAAATGCTGGATTACAGCTGAAGTCTTGACTGAGCTTTGCTATAAAATAGATCAGCTTCAGGACTAACAGTGCTTTATTTTGATGGTATTTCTTTTATTTTACTAAGTCTTGACATTTATGTAAGGGAATAGGCTAAGCTAGCAGGCTAATCGGCTAGCAGTGTGCTTAGCTAGTACACTGAGTGGTTGGCTTGCTAAATGTTGGTTAAAGGGATCATCGGATGCAAAATTCACTTTTACATGCTGTTTGAACATAAATGTGTGTTGGAAGTGTGTGTACACAACCACCCTATAATGATAAAAATCCACCCAGTGGTATTTTTTTAATCCTTATAAATAATATCCCCTTTTTTTTAAATCAAGCCATTCTCTGATTCTTGACTATGTGATCTCACACAGACCAAGGCCGCTTCCACGATAGTTGATTGACAGTGGCGTTTTACATTAGACCTGCCCTGAGTGAGCTGTAAACAGTCCGACCGCCATAAGCATTTTTTATGCATCTTTGCAAATTGCCTTTCTTAATAATGTTCTAGTTAGCAAGTTTTGCGGCTAAATGCTAAAGTAAACAGGGTGGCTCATCACCCCACAGAAGAGAGGGGCGGGGTGAGAAGAGCTCATTAGCATTTAAAGAGACATGCAACAAAACGAGTTGCTGTGAAAAGGTAAAAAGGGTTTTGTTTTACACTACCATTGAGAAATTTTAACCAAAGTATGTTATAGACTTTTCATTAATACCCTAAAGAATCATATTAACTTGTGGAAAATGGGCATCTGATGACCCCTTTAAGAAAACACTATTTTCACAATCTATAATTTTGCTGATACTGTACTTTATTCAGTGGGTGCACCGAATGACATGACAATGAGTGCTCTGTTTTAGTTAGCAGACCTAGTCAGGTTTAGGTCGTTTATGGTTGGATTGAGCTATTGTGATATTACTGTCAGTCCATAGGATGCATGTGCAGTAGTATGTGTCATTGTTTATACTGGCCACCTGTCCCTCTGATTTTCCGTCTGTCTCTTTCTCTGAATGTCTGCCTGCTGTCTTGCTTATTCACTTGTCATCCTGTCCATTGTTACTTGTGTTTATTTGCCCTTCTGTCAGCATGTTTTCCTTATCAGCTCTCTTTTTTAGCATGCAATGGACCTCAAACATGCCCGTCACACTGGACCAGGACATTTTTATTTGTCGTATTCATTAGAGACTGAGACAATGTTCCGGGCTGTCTCCTTTTGGGAATAGTACCTGCACAAAAGCATTTTGGGGGTTTGTCTGTATATACAAACAAGTTGATTCCTTCAATACAGTCAGCAAAACTCATTATATATATGTGTGATTATAGATTGAAAAAAATGCCAACTTTTTCATTTCATCACTTATTCTGCTCCACTGTCAGTCCCACAATCCCCTGTGCAAGACTTCTGTCTAGCTCCCGTAAATAAGGAAATTAGAAAGGCCCACTGAGCTCTGCTTACACTGCTGTACCAACAGAAAAACTTTAAAGTAAGCTTTAGAGGAAAGAAGCGAAACAGAGCAAAAGAAAAAGTCAGGGCCAAGTGTTTAGGCAAATGCAAAGGAGATAGAGAATGAGAGATGATGAAGGCATGTGGGTAGAAAGCCATGTAATGACACTCATTATGCACTCATTAATCATTAGATCCGGTCTTTGAATTTGATTGGCTAAGCGGTGATCTAAGAATACACTGATATTAACCTTTTTCACAGACTGTAATGACACATTCTGCAATAATTAACATTTTGAATCTTTCATTCTAATTAATTTTATTATTATTTAACATGCATTTATATGATGATGCTTTGTGTTGTATTACCCTGACATTAAACAGCAAAGAAGTCGACACCACATTAGCATTTGAAGTGGTAATGAGTGAGTCTTTGTAAGTGAGTGAATCAATGATTCACTCATGATTCATTTAAACAGACTAATTAATTCAGAAACAAAACAACTGACTGTGTAAATGAGTCACTGAATGATTCACCCAACCAAAACAATGTATTTAAAAAACTCTGATTAGTGAAACACCATATAGAACATACTTTAGTTTTTATTAATTTTATTTTACACTAACGTGTTATACACTTATTGCTCAGTTATTGTGATAAGTAATACCTACATACAAAGATGCAACAACTGTTTGTGCTCTGACTTTATTTGGAAGCAAATAAAGCAACAACAGAGAAAGTAACAAGTGCATCTGAAATGTCAGTTACAGAATATTAACTTTTTGTTTACTGAACTGTTTTATACTACCTACCTCGTACAGAAAAATGGGAAATTTTTATGCAAGACATAAAAAAAGGACCAATAAGTACATATCACTACAGTTTTCAACAGAAATAAACACTAGAGGTGGTAAAACAGTGAGCACTTTGTAATCGATTTTGTACACAGTTATGACTGCAGCTTCATATGTTTTGCTTTCCAGATATAACAAGCTTGCTCTGTAGCTCAGCCGGCATGGACTTAGGATGTGGAAACCTTGGGTACGAATCCCATGAAAAACATGATTCACGATGAAACTAAAATGGCATGCTTGCAATTGCATTTTAACGTCACATTTGCTACTATCGGGTAGGTTTCGATGTAGTGCCCAGTTATAACGCCACTCAATAGACATTTCAAATCAGAACTGCTGTCACAAAGCCAACGTCACAAAGCAAACGCTCTTTTAGTACCACTCAGTGGATATTTCACATCGAATACATTACAAAGCGTGCATGGTGGTGCGTATTTTGCATCTTTGCGAAAAAGTTCCCACAGGTACATTTTTTCGCCATGAGATCAGGTTGGTTTTATAAAAGCAATATCACACGTTCAATCCTGCTGTTGGTCTGAACATCAGCTATCGGAGTCAGCTGCAGCCGAGTGATATTCAGAAGAGCAGCAATCTTGTTTGTGTGATAAATATCATTAGATTATATACACACAAAAGTGAGTTTGCTTATAGTGAGAGAGCATTTTTTCACTCAGCAGCACTCTTTCGTCTTATCTCAAGGACGTGTGTGTGTATGTGCGTGTGTGTGTCTACAGTCCTAAATGAGAATTGATTTCAGTCTTGTCTGTGACCGACCTACTCTTCACTTCTTTTTCACAATACGCCCATTCAACACTGTGACAGCTACTCACTAAGTGGCAGTCTGACTTTTACACACTTGTGACAAAGACACACATACATACATAAATACAAGTATCCGATCTAAGACCATTGCCAATGTGCTTAACACGAATATATTATGCATTGTGCATTTACTCAGATGTATGCAGCTCTTGTTTCAAATCTGATTTCTCTTGCAAATGAATGTGTACAGCTCACAGACAGATCCTATCAGGGCTGAAGAGGTTGGCAGCACACATTGATCACTTGCCCTCGATCCTCCTTGTCTCGCTCACTTTAAATACTTGTCTTTCTCATTCTGTCTTTCTCCTGCTTGCTCTTTCTCTGACTTTCCCTCTCTCTGATGTCCTCTTGATGGATAGATCCTTAATTTTCTAATGAAAAAAAGACAAAAACAGTAGTTGGGTTCATCAAAGCTTTAGATTTCGAGTTCCTTCTTTGTTTCTTCCCTCACTAACTCACTCTTGTTTATTCCGAAGTAACATGGATCCATTTGTATTTGCGACGAACGCAAACACAGTTTATAAAGTTTTAAATATGGATATTTTTTCTTACACATACGCATCTATTCGCTTCCAAAAGCCTTTACCCCATGGAGCCATGTGGAGTACTTTTTATGATGGATGGATGCACTTTTTGGACTTCAAAATCAAAACAGCCGTTCACTGCCATCAAAGCTTTTTTTAATATAACTCCAACTGTATTCGTCTGAAAGAAGTAAGTCATATAAACCTACAGTAGGATAGGTTGAGGGTGACTAAATCATGGAGTAATTTTCATTTTTGGCCGCACTATCCCTTTAAGCACAGTTGCAGATTCTAAGGTACTTGAATATGGTATCATTCAGTGCATGGCATTTCCATCTGACACAATCACCATGCCATACCGCCACATTACTTTACAAGGACCATCGAAACATTGTTGAGGTCTCTTTCGGCCAGATGGTGGGTGTTTGTGTGAGTGATGAGCAGGCGAACTGCAATGTGGAGGACCTGCGGTATGTTTGAGACACAGCAATATACCTGAACAGCTCCTCTGGAACAGCTCCGTTCTCCAGACATGTTAATTATTAAAAGAGCGAGTATGGCACCACTCTCACATCTCCATGGAAACAGCAGAGGTCATGGTAGCAGATGACATCAAGTGGCAGACAGAAGGAATAAGAGGGAGAGAGAGCAAGACACAGAAAGACAGATCAAGACAGGGAGAGAGGACTTTGGCAGTTCATATGTCTGTGGTTGAGTGCTAAACCAAGTTTGCCCAATCCCGCAGAGGAAAACCAAACCAGTTCAGTCTGATCAAGAGGATGAATGCTGTCACTCAGTGTTCTCCTTCTCTTTTAGGCTCTGTAAATGCTGCTTGATGGCTTTGAGAGAGCATTATAAAGTCTTCTCACTCTAAGATAGCATGTCATATGCAAATTATATGCAGATTTGGCTTTTAATAGTAGATAAATATTAAATCTACAGCTTAAAGGGATGTTCTGGGTTTAATCAAGTGGAGCGCCATTGACAGCTTAACAGGTTAGTTCACCCAAAATGAGAATTTAGTCATCATTTACTGTAGGACTTGATTCTGTGTAACAAAAAAGAAGATATTTAGAACTTTTTGGGTTCTAAACAACACTGAAACCCACTGACATTTGACACTGACAATGATTTCTGGTTATCCGTTTAAAGTAAGCCATTGACTGTGCAACAGGTCAAAAGAAATACATAAAGACTCAGGTGTGAATTCCTACTAGCTGCAGTGTGCCGTTACATGGCTCACTGAAGATATTAAGCTTGAAGTCGACATTTTTGCTAGTGAATCTAATGCCTGATGCCTCTGCTGCTGCCTTTAGCACTAGTTCAGCATATTAGTTCAACTTTGTGCGCCACTGGTTGATGTTACCTGGAGGCGTCATAAATTTGCATACTCGCTAAATATTTTAGACTTGCATTTAGATGGAGCAGTCAGACTTTAAGCATACATATATTTAACATTTGTGTATTTATATTTAACATGCAGACTAGTTTTAATAGCTATTTTTAAATATTTATTTAACCAGAGCTATGTAAAAAATCTGTTCTTTTTTCGAAATTATTAATGCCTTCTGATAGAAAATTGTATGGTGTGTGTTTGTGTGTGCTCAAGCGTTTGCGTTTAGTTAACTGTTTCATTTTATTTTCTATTTTATATATTTTCGTCCCCATATGTCCCTAAAGAAAGTTCAACATCTTCATAAATGATATGTCTTAATTGTAAATTCTACATATATTTAAGTGTTTTACCAAAATAAGAGGGATCATACAAAATGCATATTATTATTTTTTTAGTACTGACCTGAATAAGATATTTCACATAAAAGATGTTTACAAATATAGTTGAATATATAAAAATGACACTGTTCAAAAGTTTGTTTGTTTATTTTTATTTTTTTTTATTTAGTGATAGTTGTTCCTTTTTGTCCTGAACAGTTAAACTGCCCGCTGTTCTAAAGTGCCAACAAATCTTTGTTTTTTCAGCATTTTTGTGTATTTGAACCTTTTCCAACAAGGACTGTATGATTTTTAGATCCATCTTTTCACACTGAGGACAGTTGAGGGACTCATATGCAACTAATACAGAAGTTTCAAATGCTCACTGATGCTCCAGAAGGAAAAACCATGCAAATCTTTTTTTTTTTCATTTAGTACTGCTCTTCAGAAGCTACAGAAGATATTTACATGTTTCCCAGAAGATAAAATAAGTTCCGTTTACCCTAATCTTTAAATTCAAAAAGTTTTCACCCCCCGGTGCACCTTGTTTCCTTCTGAAGCATCAGTGAGCATTTGAACCTTCTGTAATAGTTGCATATGAGTCCCTCAGTTGTCCTTAGTGTGAAAAGATGGATCTCAAAATCATACAGTCACTGTTGGAAAGGGGTTCAAATAAACAGAAATGCTGAAAAACAAAGAATTTGTGGGACCTGAAGGATTTTTCTGAAGAACAGCAAGCAGTTTAACTTTTAAGGACAAGCAAGGGATTCATGAACAACTATGACTAAACAAAAAAACACACAGCTGTGGATCATTCAGGTAACAACACAGTATTAAAAATCAAGCGTATGTAAACTTTTGAACGGGGTTATTTTTTATACATTTAACTATTATTTCGTACTGTGGATTTTATATGTAAACATCTTTTATGTGAAATATCTTTTTTAGGTCAGTACTAAAACAATAACATGCATTTTGTACGGTCTCTCTTATTTTGGTAAAATAATTAACATTTTGCAGATGCTGCAAGGTGTATGTAAACTTTTGACCTCAATTGTATATGTAAATGTATATGTATATATAAAGTTTGGATTACTTAAAGGAGAAGTCCACTTCCAGAACAAAGATTTACAGATAATGTACTCACCCCCTTGTCATCCAAGATGTTCATGTCTTTCTTTATTCAGTCGTAAAGAAATAATTTTTGGGGGGGGGAAACATTTCAGCATTTTCCTCCATATAATGGACTGATATGGTGCCCCGAGTTTAAACTTCCAAAATGCAGTTTAAATGCGGCTTCAGCCGAGGAAGAAGGGTCTTATCTACCGAAATGATCGGTTATTTTTGAAGCCACATTTGGAAGTTCAAACTCGGGGCACCATATCAGTCCATTATATGGAGAAAAATGCTGATATGTTTTCCTCGAAAAACATAATTTCTTTACGACTGAAGAAAGAAAGACATGAACATCTTGGATGTCAAGGGGGTGAGTACATTATCTGTCAGTTTTTGTTCTGGAAGTGGACTTGTCTTTTAATATTAATTTTCTATAATAAATAACAAATGTCTATGGTATGTTCTCATTAATATAGCTAGGCAAATGTGTGTGTCACTGATGTGTACCGTTATGTATTTCCAGTGCATTTTAATGAGAGTAGAGCCAGAAAAACAGTGCGGCTAATCCCGTAAAGACATTTTGTGCGTCTCTTTGTTCCAGACCACTGGCCTCACTAATTGGAAAGATTTGCTCTGTCTGAGAGAGAACTAGATAAACTAATAAGGAGAAAGAATCATACCATTTTAAAACCAGACCGTCCCTTGACCTTGACTCTATAGAGTGCTAAGTTAACTTTAGAAGCGAAGTAAACTCTTTCCGCCAGTGAGTCACTTTCCGATAACCCGCTGTTCTGAAAGCTCATTTGATGATGTCACCAAGCCTTCTGTCTCCATGGCGATAATGATCAGCGCTTTTGATTGGCAGCCGAGCGGAGTGAGAGAAGGCAGAGATGGACAGATTGTGGGCTTGAGTGGGATTGTTTCACGAAGTTGGTCTTTGTTCTGTTCTCTCAAACATCTAGGAAAGTGACAACTGAAGAAGACAACAGAAAAATGAAGATTCATTCTAGTCGATCATTTTGAAGATTGAGTCATTTCAGCTTTGCATAGTTTGACATGATTTTTCTCTGTAGTGTCTTTTTCTCTGTCTCTATCGCTACAGCTCTTTGTTGTGCTGAGTTTTGTGTCTTTGCTGAATACAAGGAATGAGAAGGACACAAAACAATCCAGAAATATTCACTCATATTCACCAGTTCCACAATTTATTCAGCAGGAAATGAAGTATGACAAGAGCATTAGATAGTGTATAAGGTTTATAATAACACCGAAAAATTGTAAAGTGATTTTTTTTCATGTCAGAAACAGTTTTGTTACCAAACTCACTTCTATTTTCCGCTGCTGATTTTGCTTTGTTAGAGAAAATGGAAAATGTATAGTTTATATTTTCCTGTTTATGCAAAAAATGAACTCTGTCCTTCAAAAATAGCACTGGTATTGCAGAGGCTTATCTCTCTGGAGCGCAGAACTTTATAAAAGTGTTATTTAAAGCCTCATGGGATGGGACAGCTGTCAATCAGACACTGGACTTCTTGTAAAGAGAGAGGCAGAGCCTCAATCTTTATCTCCATGCAATTTTGACAGTGCTGACTGCTGCTGACCAGCACTGGATGAGAGAGAAAGAGACAGTCACACAGCTAGAGAATCGAACGTGTTGATGTGTGTGTGCATGTACACATCAGTAAACATTCCTGAAAATGTGTTTACCTGAAACAGTGTTGTGGTGCTGCATGCATAATGCATGCGAAAGCATCTAAGTGGGAATATTTCATTGCATTTTTGCTTCTTAATCATTACTTTTTGAACTATATACTTCTCAGAGTTAGTACTTTGAGCAAACCCCTAATTCTAAGTATTGAGCTTTGGTGTGCTCATCCTGAACTATTTGTGTATTTTGCTTTTAATTTTCCAAACGACTGGATGATTTTTGCATGGCAAACAGGTGAAAAAAAAAATCTAGATTGAATTAAATTGTCACATCTAAAAATCTAAAAAGCCTCATCAATAAGGTAGAATATCGTAGAGATTTAGGGGTCACCTTTTTGGCCAGTAAACAAATACCTGGCAACCACCCAGAATGCCCTACTTTAGCTTTGTGGCAGCGAATGTTGCACAAGCAAGCACCACTTACATTTTCCTCAGAAAAAAAACTTTTGTCTAATTGTATTAAATGTCAACATTCTGACCTATGAATATTTTATTGCATTTTATATTTTTAAGTGGTGTTAAAAGACCAGCTACAGGG
Source organism: Labeo calbasu (assembly GCA_019740295.1). Lineage (NCBI taxonomy): Eukaryota > Metazoa > Chordata > Actinopteri > Cypriniformes > Cyprinidae > Labeo > Labeo calbasu. The sequence goes on from JAHKKF010535938.1 coordinate 15,382, forward strand.
TTTTTTTATATATTGTGATTGGCTGCATTGTGTTTGTCCAATTAGTTCCATTGTGTTTGATTGGCTGTGTCATGTGACTCATGGGATTTCTCTGATTAGAAGAACTTTGTCTGTAGATGGTCTTGTATGTTTTAAAAATTAATTTTAATGATTTTGATATGAGTACATTTAAATGAGAAAAACAATGTTACCTCGTCCCCTGTTTTTAATGGGCTATAATCAAGGTTTTTATTTTTTTATTTATTCATGCATTTATTTATTTATTGCACAGCTTGAGGATTTGACACACTGCATAAAATATGGTTTGCATATAAAGATTTACAAAACGTGTGCATCAACATAGGGCCCTGGACCACAAAACCATTTATAAGTAGCACGGGTGTATTTGTAGCAATAGAGAACAATACATTGTATGGGTCAAAATTATCAATTTTTCTTTTATGGCAAAAATCATTAGGGTATTAAGGAAAGATCATGTTCAGTGAAGATATTTTGTTCATTTCTTACCATAAATATATTACAACTTCATTTTTGATAAAAACGTAATTTGGACAACTTTAAAGGTGATTTTCTCAATATTTTGCACTTGAACAGTAATATTTTTAATGTTTTTTTAAAAACAATTCTCTTCTGCTCACCAAGCCTGCATTTATTTGATCCATAATACAGGAAAGGCAGTAATATTGTGAAATGTTTTTACTATTTAAAATGACTGCTTTCAATTTAAATATGTATTTTAAAATGTAATTTATTCCTGTGATCAAAGCTACATTTTCAGCATCATTACTCCAGTGTTCAGTGTCACGTGATCCTTCAGAAATCATTCTAATATGCTGATTTGCTGTTCAAGAAACATTTTTTATTTAAATGGTTATTGATATTTAAAACTGTTGAGTACATCTTTTTCAGGATTCTTTGATGAAAGTGATAATAAAGATATTTACAATGTTACAAAATAATTCTATTTCAGATAAATGCTGTTCTTCTGAACTTTCTATTCATCAAGGAAACCTGAAAAATTCTACTCAACTGTTTTCAACATAATAATAATACGTTTTTTGAGCTGCAAATCAGAATATTAGAATGATTTCTGAAGGATCGTGTGACTGGAGTAATGATCACAGGAATAAATTCCATTTTAATATATATTCAAACAGAAAAACGTTTTTTTAAAAAGTAAAAATATTTCTACATTTTACTGTTTTTGCTGTACTTTGGATCAAATAAATGCAGAAGAGACTTCTTTAAAAAACATTAAAAAATCTTAGTGTTCAAAAACTTTTGACTGTTTTATATATATTCTATGACAATATAGTGAATTGTAAAGGTGAAACATTGCTAGAAATTACAGTAATGAAGTAATGCAGACAGATTATATGGATTTAAAATATTCCCTTAAAGCCTGTCCTGCCTTAAATGCATGGCATTTGCTTCATAAATAGTACATCTCTTAACTTTTTTTAATGGTTGTACATTCAATGGTATTTAACTGCAAGTGTTTAATGCTGCCACTCACAAATGAAAGAATCTTTTGGGCTTGTTGTACTGTATTTGGCTTATTTTCATTGTTCTTTGGGCTGTCACACAGTCAGCCCTGGCTATAATAGAGAAATGTCAATATGCTGGTAGAGATGAATGACAGTCATTACTTTCTCAGAAACAACATAACAGAATATTTTTGAAGAAAGACAGTGAAGGAAAAGGCCTGTGGTTTGGAGTAATGTTGTTATTCATGGAGCTGTGCAGGTTTGAGCTTGTATAGACTTACCGCAGGAGGGCTGGACACTATTTCGTCTCCGCTGCCTGCTTTCTGCATGACAGAGAGGGATTTACGACACTCCGGTTTATGTATTAATGTATTCAATGCAGTGAGGAACTTCCTCCAATATATGTCATCTCATACATCTGCTTCTTACTCAAATCATTTCAAAATGATGCAGTGCTGAAGGAATGTTTACGCACACACACACACACATACACACACACACAGTGTGCATTCATATTCACTGCATTCACTGTGTGCATTCACTGACGTCATTTTAGGAAAGCAGCTAACACATGCACACACACATTTGTTTTTTCTATCACTGAGGTAAATTTCCTTTGACTTCTGTTGTTTTTACTGATGTTGATATCATTTATGAATCGTTTTTTCCAATTGAAGATATCTCTGAAAGTCGCCAAAGAAAGATTTGTCTGATTCAGTTCACTTCTGAGGGCAGTTTTGTTCGCTAAGTACACACTAAATATTGATGATGTCTTTGTACTGTAATTGCTTAGTGGGTTTAATTTACAGTTTAAGTAGAGTCATTCAGACAGTCACTCACCTGGGTTTAGTGTATAATCCATGGCTTAAACTGGACTCTCTCCATTCAAATGGGATAATTACCCTCATTTAGTTAAACCACATGCAGCAGTTCGGCGTTCTAACTGCTCGTTTTCTTTCTTTCTTCCTCTCTCTCTGAGGACTTTATGTCTTCCAATAAAAGTTATTGCAGCCGTATAAAGCATCCTTACAGAGAACTTTCCACTTCAAATTATGAAAGAGTTCAAACTGGTCAAAACACGCAAGACAATCTCAACATATTGCTTATGAGTCAACCTCACAGAGACATTTGGGTTGTATTTCACAACAATAATCAGGGTCTGGATACAATATTCTTATTAAAATCAGGATAAATTGCAAGCAATATGACAATGTATAGGTTTTACAATTTAAAATTAGTATAGTTATCTATTTTTATTTTATTATTATTTTAATTTTTTTTGCATTGCATTGCATTGCAATGATAAGAACCGAGGGGAAAATCACAACTGTCTTGTAAGAATCAAGAAACCTATTGTTTAATCAGACCTATTTTTAAAAATGCAGTTCATGCATGTCATGATTTAATACATCTCTTCTATAATGAATTAAACTTAATTTTTATTTAATCATTTTCATATCCCCAGGTAGAAATAAATTGTACATCAGTGTACTAAAAAACGAAACATTTTTTGTTATGCTGGTTGAAAGTCTCTTCACATCCCGATAGCAATGTATTTCAATGTATTTATATATTCTGTGGAAGGCGTAGGACCAAGAAATGTTTGTCGCTTTCCTACCTGCCTGTCAAATATGTATTTGCATACCTCTCCGCGCCCTGTTTGCACAGACAGCATACGTCATCAGCGTGTTCACATACGCTATGCAGACAGTAGTGATGGGAAGTTCGGATCATTTTATCGACTCGGACATTGAACTAATCTTTTTCCGAGTCATTTCGTTCATTTCGCTCTTTTTAGCAAACTATAATAAAAATGTTATTTCCCTAACACATCTACTGCTTACACAAACGTTGATCACACTACAAACAAGACAAAATTATAATGCTACAAGAGACAGAAAAGATTAATTCATTGTTTACCTGGGTCTTTAGTCTATGATTAGCTCACCTCACCTCTTATCTGACAAGTTTCCGGTTTGAGTCGTTCGTTCATCACCTGACAGCCCAATAAGCTCAACCAATGCAGTGTGAGCCAGAAAAATAATTGATTAGTTCATCTCTCGAGTCTTCGGGTTCGAGTCGTTTGTTCATCTATGCAGTCTGAGCTGGAAAGAGAATTGATTAGTTCATCTTTCGAGTCTTCAGGTTCGAGTCATTCATTCATCACAAGACAGCCCCATAAGATGAACGAACGACTCGAAAAACCCAAAGACTAATACTAATTCCAGCACAGAACCTAATAGGATGTTGCGCATGCGCGACTGAAAGAAATCACTCCCCGAGACGACTCGTTCGTCACGAGTCACATTAAAGATTCGTTCCAAATTAACGAATCGTTCAAGAACGACCCATCACTAGCAGACAGAGCAAGAATGGCAGCCAAACATCAACAAACTGATCTTCCGTCCAGGTATTGTATTACTTTTGCTAACTGTACTATAAAGTGTTCTAATGGTTAAAGGCATATGATGTTGTAACGGCCGCTAGAGCATTTACGGTAGTTTTGTGGCAGACTGACAACTGCACATGTGCATAACGTGTGTCTGTACGTTCTGGAAAGGTGAAGAGATGACTTGCTCTACTGGCATCTGTCTCTCTTTATGTTATTTATGTCCTTTCTGTTTGTGACCGGAGTGTATGCTTGTGTACGTTTATCTTCGTGCGATACCCATGTATGTGGACGAGTGTATCGACGCGTGAGGCGTTTTATTAAACTCAGGGAAAATACACCATCTCCTCGTCGGAGACGAGGAACTCAGTGTTACAATGTATTGTAGTAATGCTGTCTCTGATCGTCTACTCTGTGTGCGTTCATGCATTCGGGAGGCGTGGCTTTGGACGGCGATTTGCAGGGAGGGTGGGACGTTCGCTTTTAGTGCTATTAGGCTAAAGTTAGCATTTTGCAAGGTCTCCTATTGCACCTTTAAGACTGGTTTTGTGGTCCAGGGTCACATTTTATATTTAAACTTTTCTTCAAATGGTATAAATGTTTTCCAAAACCAAATAAAACTAACATTTCCAAGAACTTTGAGGACCTTTCCAAGAATTTGTTACTGACTGTAAAATAGGCTTAATTTTGAAAAACTCTGAAACTCATAAAATCAAGTAGAAATTACAGAAATTATGGTGATAAGTTAAATGAATGGAAACAAAGATCTTGATGTAATGACAGAAGAATTTACTTCAGCAGAAATGGAAAGTAAGTGTGTGTGGTTGGTTCAAGAATACTCTACAATACGGGGACAAAATGTCCCCACAAAGAATCTTTGTACTTGTGGCAACATTTTTTGGTCCCCAAGATGAAACAAGCTTATAAATCATACAGAATGAAGTTTTCTGAAAGTCTGAAATTCTGAAAACCAACGCAGTTTATTTCAAGTTTTATGACAAACACGAAGCCTAGCAGATGAGTGAAGCTCAGGTGTGTTTAAAGAGAGCTTAAATTCTGTGTGAGAAGGATTGTGTTTGCTTCTTGCTATAGATAAACATGTTGAGTAAAAGACTTTCCTATTCAAATCCTGACAGATTTCTTTAATGCTACATTTGTGGAATAATCATCTGATTCCTTATTTCAAAGCAGCCATAATATCATTGAATATCTTGTCAAGTCCTTTCAGTCAGGCTTTAATGTGGCAGCAGCTGTTTTATGTATGTATGTGCGGATGAGTGTGCGAATGTGAATGAGAGCGAGGGAGAGGCTCTTCACCTAGAACCCTGCGCGCCAGCTGCATCTTCCCTGCTTCCGTATTTTATGCACTCTAAGCCTCGTTTAGTGTAATTAGCTGTATTTGCCTGAGTTAATGAGTTTCCCCTCCGTCCTGAATACTTGTTTTCTGAGGAACTCTGTCAGTCAGAAAGAGAAAGACTCTACCTGGGTATGACAGACTCCATTTGTGCGTTAGTGTGTATATATGTGTGTGTGTGTGTTCTCGCTGGGACAACCTCCCAGGCCTCATTCACACTCAATATGAGCATTAATCACGCTAATTACAGCAGCTCTACCCTAGGGGCTGCTGGGATGGTGGAGGACTAAGGTGGGGACAGGCTGATAGACAGGAGATGTTAGTCACGCTGCTCGTCGCTTTGCATTGCAAATGGAGTCGCGGGGAACTTCATTCCTGCCTTTGAATTAGCATGTGGCTCATATTCAGTAAAAGTAAAATAGCATTCAGTTTTTTCTGGCCTTGACTCACTCTAAATTGACTCAGATTGCACAGAGCATGGCTTTAAAATAAGCCACAATATGAAAGGCTGCTTCAGGTCAGTATTGATCGCGTTTAGGCTAGAAAGTATACATTAAATAGATACATTTTTATATTCTGCCATTCTAAAGTTTGAGGTCAGCAAGATGTTTTTTTGCAGTGTTACACATAAAACGATTTGTAGTGCAAGCGTGCATCAAAAACACTGACTTGATCTTGCATATTTCTGATGCAATTTTGATATTGTTATGGCAAGTGAACACTGCTTCTCATTGTTGTGAGAAGAGGGGAGCCTAGAATCTACATAGGACTATAATTCACCTGTGAACTCAAGGTGGAAGATAGTAAATCAGCTCAACCAACTTAGACAAGTTGGTTTGCTGTAGAATAGTCTACTAGGTTGTTCAGCGACCAGCTATAAACCATGTTTTTTTTTTCATTAAATTGATCAGAAGTGACAGTAAAAACATTTATGTTACAAAAGGTTTCAAATAAATGCTGTTCTTTTTTTAACTATTTGTCACAAAGAAAATGATAATGTTTTCCATTAAAATACCTGTTTTTAAAATTATTAATAAGAAATAATAAGAAATGTTTCTTGAGCAGCACATCAACATATTAGATTGATTTCTGAAGGATCTGAAAATTGCTGGAAATTCAGCTTCGCTGTCATAAGAATAAACTTTATTTTTAAATATTAAAATAGAAAACTCTCATTTTAAATGTCACAATATTGCTGTTTTTACTGTATTTTGGATCAAATAAATGCAGCCTTGGTGAGCATAAGAGACTTCTTTCAAAAACATTAAAACTTTTCAAGATAGCATATACAATTTTAAAATTTATTTTCATTTAAACTTTTTTTAGTTTTTACAACTCATTTTGCACACATGCACACTCGTTTATTTATTTTATTGTATATGGTGCATTGTTGTCACTTTTGCAAAACGATTTGTACACTAAAAAAACAATTTTGAGTCAACTTAAAATAATTTGTTAAAAAAAAAAAAAAAAAGTTTAGTCAACTTGAAATGTTAAGTTGTCTAAGTTACAACTTAAATATTTGAGTTGACTAAACTAAAAAAGCTATGCTTGTTAAGTTAAATCATCTCAAATATGTAACTCGTCACTTATTACAACTTAACATTTCAAGTTGACTAAACTTTTTTGAGTTGACTGAACAAAAAAATTAACATTTTTAAAAGTCCACTTCCAGAACGACAATTTACAGATAATGTACTCACCCCCTTGTCATCCAAAATGTTCATGTCTTTCTTTCTTCAGTCGTAAAGAAATTATGTTTTTGAAAAAAAAACATTTCTGCATTTTTCTCCATATAATGGACTGATATGGTGCCCCAAGTTTGAACTTCCAAAATGCAGTTTAAATGCGGCTTCAAACGATCCCAAATGCAGTTGTAAACTGCTGAGGAAGAAGGGTCTTATTTAGCGAAACGATCGGTTATTTTCATTAAAATAATACAATTTATATACTTTTTAATGTCAAACGCTTGTCTTGTCTTGCTGTCCCTGAACTCTGTGTATTCTGGCTCAAGACAGTTAGAATATGTCGAGAAACTCCGATTGTTGAGGGAGAAAATTCGATCGACATACCCTAACTGTCTTGAGCCAGAATACACAGTTTAGGCAGAGCAAGACAAGATGAACATTTGAGATTAAAAAGTATTTAAATTGTATTATTTTAATGAAAATAACCGATTGTTTTGCTAGATAAGACCCTTCTTCCTTGGCTGGGATCGTTTACATCTGCATTTGGGATCGTTTGAAGCCGCATTTAAACTGCATTTTGGAAGTTCAAACTCGGGGCACCATATCAGTCCATTATATGGAGAAAAATGCTGAAATGTTTTCCTCAAAAATCATAATTTCTTTACGACCTGAAAAATAAAGACATGAACATCTGGATGACAAGGGGGTGAGTACATTATCTGTAAATTGTTGTACTGGAAAAAGTGGACTTCTCCTTTAAAGGCAACCAGGTAACAAATTATTTTAAGTTGACTCAACAAAGTTTTTTTACAGTGAAGTGCAAGCGCAAGTGCATGAGAAAAACACTGACTTTACTTTTTGTACATTTCTGATGCAATTTTAATATTGTATGTAAACACTGCATCTCATAGTTGAGAGAAGAGGGGAGTCTAGAGACTACATAGGACCATAATTCATCCTTGAACTCAAGGTGGAAGATGGTAAACCAGCTCAACTAGTTTAGACAAGTTGGTTTGCTGTAGAATAATGTACTAGGTTGACCAGCGACCAGCTTTGACCAGTCAGAAACCATGTAAAAGGGTACCTCCTTTGCTCTATACAGCCCTCTGGAAGTTCTTCTAAAATTGAAGTGGATATGTAATTGAAAGCTTTTATTAGAAAATGAAATGAAAATCACATTCTTTGTTCACTCAAGAGATAAAAGGAACACTTTTGAATAAGCATTCATTGTTTTAGTGTTTTTCAATACTAGTGCCTTTGTGAGAATTCAAGCCCATTGTCTCTCTAGTCTTAGATCTAGGTCAACTGGTTTGTAGTGAATAAATGCAGCCTTGGTAAGCATAAGATACTTCTTTCAAAAACATTAAAAACTTTAGCAGATAGCATATAGAATTTTTCAAATAAATTCTAATTAATTAAAACTCATTTTGCACACTCTCTTATATTTTAAAGCATGCATTTTGGCAAATCCACGTATCTGAGAAGCAGTTGATGTGATTGTGCTCTTTGATTCCATACATTCACAATTTGGCACGAATTTTTACCTCCCTGCTACCCTAAATACCCACACCAGCTCTCATCGCCCTTGCCTACAGGAAAAACCGGGTCACACCAGCTTAAACAAGGATGGATTATTGGCTGAGCCAATAGCGCCAGTGCCTTGGGGTCCTGACTGTCAGGGGCCTCCAAACTCCTGGAAACAAGCCACTGCAAATGTAATATTGATATAGATGGATGAAGAGCACTTGAATGTGTGCCAGTATCACAACAGTGTGAAATATGGAAAGAAATAAGAAATGTCATCTCTTCTCAGCACTACTTATTGCAGCTCTGATGTTGTATACGGTGCATTGTTGTCACTTTTGCAATGTGTTACACACAAAACGATTTGTATTCCAGCTGTGCCAGAAAAACACTGACTTTACTTATTGTACATTTCTGATGCAATTTTGATATTGTTATAGCAAGTGAACATTACATCTCGTAGTTGCGAGAAGAGGGGAGTCTAGAGACAACATAGGACCATAATTCGCCCTTGAACTCAAGGTGGAAGATGGTAAACCAGCTCAACCAGTTTAGACAAGTTGGTTTGCTGTAGAATAATGTACTAGGTTGACCAGTGACCAGCTTTGACCAGCCAGCAACCATGTAAAAGGATACCTGAAATTATGTGATATCTTAAGTGGAAATGTAATTGAAAGCTTTTATTAGAAAATGAAAATCACATTTTTTGTTCACTCAAAGATAATGCAAGGAACACTTTTGAGTAAGGATTCATTGTTTTAGTGTTTTTCAATAGTAGTGCCTTTGTGAATATTCGAGCCCATTGTCTCTTTAGTCTTAGGTCTAGGTCAACAGGTTTGTAGTTTTAATAAAAAAAAAAAAACTTAATTAAAGACTCATCAAATTCTAGCTGTCACCTTTGGGGATTTGAAGTTTAAAGAAAGAGGGTTTCTCAAGTTTTCTTTTTTAAAGTCCAGTATTCTTCAGTTTCCAGCATGCAGCTGAACACATAGCCTCTCACATTACACTTTATTTGATTAGCAGTGTTTCATCCACACAGTTTCATCCGTTTTCATCCATTGTTGTTGCGTTTCCAGTAGTTTGTTGTAAAAACCGAAGTATAACAAAGTATACCAAAGTGTAAAGGACAGGTGCTAGGTGAAACGTATAGAGGCTTGAAGGTAGTAGGTACACTTTGATCAGGTTGACTGAAACAGCAGGTCAGCTGTTTCTACAACACAGTGTGACAGCTTTCTTTGACAATACCAAGTGTGTTTGTGTGAGCATAAAGGTTTTGAAAAGAAGTGTTATTGAGATGAATTTGTAGAACCTTCCATTATTGACTATGTTATATGACTCAGTTAAAGACTCTCAAAGAATGTGTTGGTCTTAAACAAGTGTATGTATATGTGTGCTTATACAACAGTTCTTTCTGGTTCTCAAACTTGAAGAAGTGCAATATTCTAGTGATAAAAGAACTCCAACTGTTTCACCATTTGTGTCATTCTGCAAACACCCAAATTCACTATAAATTAATTTAAAAGTAAAAGTATTTGATGGACGTATACTATGTGTCAGGAGCATTCACTCAGTATCCTTATCTCATTTTTGCCCGAGAAGGCTTTTAGCTGGTTTTGCATTGGAACTCTTTGTATACATACATATACACTGTTTTTGCAACATAGGCTCATTGGAAATAGGTGCCTCTATATATATATATATATATTCTGGCAAAACTGAAAAAACCTTATGTACGAATCACTGCAGGTTCCAGCTGAAATGAACACTAGAGGCAGTAAAACTTTGACAGGAACTTTGCTCTTTTCATGCAAAGTATGATTTACAGGTACAAAGTTTTGATTAATAAAGCCTGATCTTTACACCGTTACTTGCAGAATATTATGTTATGACTTCAAAACAGTTTTAACATCGTGCACGATTTGAAAACTGATACTTTTGAACATAGTAGGTTTTAGTAGGTTTGCTTGGTAGCTCATGTGATACAGCGTTGCACTTGAGTGATGAAGAGCTGCGGTACAAACCAAATGAAACTACATTTCTACAAAACAGCTAATATCCATATATGGAAGTTAAAATAGCTTTAACAAATGCATTTTTATATGACTTTTGCATTTGTTAACACTATTGGGTAGGTTTACGGTTGGGTTTAGTGTAGTGGATATTTCCAGCATGATAGAGCATTAACCTTTAGCGACACTCCCCGGATATTTGAATTCTGAACTCCCACGATATGTACCTCATGCAGCGTAATAAAAATGCAGCAACACATGCATGTACCAACATAATAAAACCGTGACACGGTTGCGTATTTATTGTGTGTTTTAGCACCACTTTCCGGACATTTCACTTTAAAACTGCTGCGAAACGTGCAGTAAGATACGTAATTACGGTGTTGCAGAAATGTATATAGAGGCACGTATTTTCATGAGCCTGGGTAGTGTTTTTGTGTCACGTAATGTAGTAGGCAAGAATGTAGTTGTTTAGACTTGAAATATGCGGTTTATTAATAAAGAGAACATCTATTTGTAAATTTGCTTCGATGTTTCTGGAGATGTGAGCTCCAGGGCATCAGTGGCCGTTCAGCGCTCATGAACCCCCCGAGAGCAGCCTTACGCCAGCCAGATATTCAGGAAATTGCCGCTGGCTCTGATCTCTCTTTAGTGGTTAAACATGAGATATAATTTGTTTTTGGGTAAATCTAACAGGCAGTCTTTGGTCTTATAAATCTGTTATTTGTTCTAAAGCAGTTAGTTTTGGCTGAGGGCAAAATCTCATAACGTTATATTTTATGTAAATTTAATGCTGTATCTCAGAGTGCTACCTTTGTACTTTTGACTGAATTGCCTAGCAAATTTTATGATGGCTGGTAAATTAAATTAAATATTATTATTCAATAAATATTATTTTATAAATATATAATAAATATGTATATTTATAATAAATAAATATATATATATTCAATATTAGTATTTGGTATTGTGATGCAGTGTGTGTTAGTGATGGTGATATTAGTTACATTATTCTGCCATTAGATAGCAACAAGAGTGAGTTGGCAGTAAATATAGTTTTATATTGAAGAAACTGAAACAGGGTTGTAAACAAGGAAGTTATTTTTACTTATTTTAACAATACTTTGTAAGACGCAGCCAACAAATGCACTGAGCAGCGCTGTCATTGGAAATCACTCTTAAAAGATGAAAGGATAGTTTGACAAAGATATCGCTTTCCTCAACAGACATTCAAACTAATGTTTTATTGTGAATTTGAGACTGAGCTGAAGAATAAATGGTGTATAAGATGCAGGTAATCACACTCGCTCAGTCCATCTCTATGCATGATACAATGAGGTTTTAATACGGTAATACAATACATTTTCAGCAAATTTGCAGCAACTCAACGTTCCTTCGTTATTAGTCCTAAGTGACATTTTCAGTTTAGTAACAGAGGCTTGGGCTCAGCTGTTAAACTGCCAAATTGAGATTTGAATCCGTGGTGAAAGGGATTAGTTTGCACAAAAGAGGGTTTTTAAAGAAACTCCATTGTTGTTTTTATGTATTTACACACTTGTGCCGTCGAACTGTTGTATAAATGCAATATTGCTAATTTATATCACATTTTAAACTGCGCAGGCATGCAATTTCACAAAAGTCATTCAAAAGTCAGATTTTTTTAAAACATCGGGTTATGTATAACTTTAAAAGTCTAGACATAGTGTCAGCACTCACAGATATTTTCAGAGTATAGAAGTTGGACTTGTAGGTCTGTAGGGGCAGTTGTGAAGAGACAGAGTAGAATATTGATGCTGTGGTTGTAGACAAGACAAGTGTCACACTATGAGACCAGAAGAGAGAACATGGCACAGATACATCGCCTTCAGTGCTGCATCTGAGTCTTCAACATACTCCTGGAGAAAATGAATAAAATTCAAAAAGATATATAAAAATGATATAATACAATATAATACACTAATTTAAAAAAAATGCAATGCTTAGTGTGAGTAATGCATGTAATTACTAGTTACGGTACGTACAGAATGAGTTTATTTGCAACTGAATGTTTCAGATGTTAATGTGAATGATTCATTCATGTATCATTCTTTTTCTTTTGTAATGTGTAATCAAAAGGTCAACTCAATCTTCCAGTGAAAGCGACAGACTTCTCCAGTCATTTAGTCTGCTTAAACTCATCTCTTCATTTATTTTTGAGTGTGTTGCCCACATTTTGATTGCATCGATGGCTCTTTTCAATGAATCAGTTAAACAAGACTGCAGGAAATGACCTGAGCTGGACTGTTAAACATTAGAATTCTTCTTTTTAATCCACTAGTTCTTTAATGAAATCAATTGAATTCCACTCCTAAAAATAAAAGTTCTTTTTTGGCATTTATGTTTCCATGAAGGACCTCTAACTTCCTTAGAACAAATTGTCCTTTTTTAAGTCCAAAGTTTTTAAGATTATTAAAACGTTCTTCACACTAAGAAAAAAAAACAATGGTTCCCTTAAAAAAAAAATCAGTTAATCTACAAATTCAGTAAAAATGAAGAATTCTTTTGCATAAAAATCAAAGAACATGATACCAGAGTGGAAACATAAGAAATGAGAAAAGGATTCAGTTGAATTTGGAAGTTAAATTCAAAGATTTAATTTAATTTGAGTGTTCTTCAATTGAATCACACGTTCATTTTCATACACAGCAGATGGCACATCTGCTAACAGACACCCGATAATAATGCAGCTTATTGCTGAAATGCAGACTGCGTTAAACAGTGTTGACTGTAAGCGTGTTAGACAAGAATACAGCTTGGCGGTCTCAACAGGGACAGGGGTGCTAATTACTGCAGAGGATAAATTAGCCACACACATACATTCTCAGTTTGTCTCTCGCTCTCTTTTTCCATCTCTCTGTATATTTTCTTAGTTGGAACTCTCTGCTCTCCTTCAGGTATTGTGTATAAAGTAATCAAGGTTCATTATGCCAGAATCAATGCGCAATGTAATTAAAGTCCTTTATACTGTAAAGCTTAGCCGCTTAGTCTCTTCTCTCAGGTTCTCAGGTTCATCCACAGTGTTTTTCACTGCTACCTCTCCTTTTATGTCAGCCTCATTGCAACAGTTCAATGACAGCTGAACTTCATCAGCCTCATAAGGCCATTTATCTGAAATGTAGATGAAAACAGTTTCTTTCTGCATCTGTGGTGGTTTTCTCATTTTTCTCAGGTTTGATCACTCGAAACCATTCCAGAGCACTCAGACCTCAAGATTAATTTACCCTTTTCATAATGGATGTGCTGGAGCACACGTGCTAGCTAAATGTCTGCCTGAGACGCTCACAACACAGCACAAATTGTATCATATTGTGTTTGATTTTATTTGGTATTTGGCATGTCTTTGCTTTCAGTGCTGTCTTTCTCTTTTTCTCTCTCTTGCAAATACAAAAATATTCACATTCGCTTCACATGGAGTGCTTGGCATTGGATCATCTCGAAATCTCCCATAGTGCCATGCAGGCTCAGTTCCCTTAAAACCTTTAGCCTATCAGAGAGGAGCATGAAATACAATCTTTGGCCCTCACCGCCTATCAGAGTTAAGCATGAAAAAATCCCTCCCGTTGCAGGCTGAAAGTGTAGAGCTTGGGATAAAGTACTCTTCTGCAGCCTTTAGATAATGCAGCTGGCCTGAAGCTGGTGAGAGCCGAGATGAGAGAGAGAGGGAGAGAGAGAGGATTGAGAAGAGATTCAGTTGAATCAGGGAATTCTTTAATTGAATAAGTTCTATTTCAGAATTCAGTTTGAAAAAGCATTAGAATGAGAAATGTCCAATCGATTTGTTTTTCTTTATTTGAATCAAATGAACTTGAAAATGTTTTATTTGATTTTGAGAGTTCTTTGGCTAAATCAAAACGAGAAGAAACATTAAGAACAATAAGTACATAGCAGCCCTGCATTTAGAAAATGAATTGAAATTCTGACTTGCAAGAAAGCATTACATTATATATATCAATAAAAAACCTTCCATCACATTTTTTTCACAAACTAAAAATTAAGATTTATGTATATTTTTAGTGCACTTGTCGAAAGGTTTTAATGACAAAATGTATCATTCAAAATGTAGAACTTAAC
>JAHKKF010535939.1:0-27022 GCA_019740295.1 Labeo calbasu
AAGTTCAAAATCGGGGCACCATATCAGTCCATTATATGGAGCAAAATGGAGAAATGTTTTTCTCAAAAAACATAATTTCTTAACAACTGAAGAAAGAAAGACATAAACATCTTGGATGACAAGGAGGTGAGTACATTATCTGTAATTTTTGTTCTGGAAGTGGACTTCTCCTTTAATCATAACAGCTGTAATCATAATTGTGTTCCAGTGATTGCTCCTTTATAATACTTAGTTCATATGCAAAGATAATTCCCAGTTCTAGCAGTGGGCATTTACACTGAAATCCTATATGCCACTTTCAAATGAGTATTCAAACCAGAGGGTCAAAAACAAGGTAGAAAATGGCCATTTATGCCCAAATTATGACTCATTTTTATGCAAAATTATCAACTGTAACATGCTGGAGAAAGAGAGGACAGACAGAGGCGAGGACCTAACTGCAGGAGTTTTAATGGAAGTTACAAGATAAACAAATAGCCAGGAACACAGCAGCGAGGGAACAGAAACACAAGCAAACAAGCAACCGTTACATACAACAACTGACAAACAAGGGAAACACAAGGGCTTATAACAAATGAGTCCACTGAGGGCAAGCAGTCTGGACCAATGTACAGTTTCATTAATCCAAACATAAACAAACACAAATAAGACTTGACAATAAACAGTGAAACAAAGACTCACCAACAGCAGGCTACATTTAACAAGGCCAGATACAAGACAATAGGAACATGAGGCCTATATATGGACTACACATGGACTAATGACTAACAAGAAACATCTGAAAGCAATGAATCAATAAACCGATCAGGGGTGCGTTTCCCAAAAGCATCGTTAGCCAACTATGGCTACAAGTTCCACCGTTACCAACATAGTTTAACAATTCTGTGTTTCCCAAAACCATAGTTCAAACGAACATTCACAAACAGCGTCACAAACTTATGTGGTTGGAACTACAGCTCTCGACCTGTGGTTAGAAGCAAGTTCAAGTTCCTTGTTAGTATGGGCTCGATAAATTATGCTCTTGGGCACAATGAGCAAGCTAACGTGCAGTACAATCTATATCTTTCACTTGATCTAAATATAAATGCATTTTAATCTATGTATTTTTAAGCTTCCCCTGTACGCGCCGTTTTTAAATAGTGCACATGCGCATACGTGCCTAAAGGAACCCCGGAGTATGGAGGGAACCCGCGATGAATCAAACATCAGATAAAGAGAAATGACATGGAACAAAAAATAGTAAATTAGTCATCAGGTGCCATATTCAATACAGCTGCATTTTAGAGATCTTTAATCAGTTAAATAACATAAGTTATTACTCTGTTGTCATTAACAACGGCCCTACATTACTGAACTAAAGCGGTTCAAACGACGGAGATGTGACCGCGTTCGGGAGACAGTCGTGACTGGCTAGTTTGTTTCCACAACAATGCATCGTACTACGGAGGTTAATCAGCGAGATACGTGGTTATACGGGAAACGCACCCCAGAACGTGATACATGAAACCAATGAAAACAAGACATATAAATCAGGAGAAGCACATGACATGCTCACATGCGGGAAAAGGGAACCACATGACAAAATCAGGTACAAAACTACAAAATAAAAGAAACCAAATCTTGACAGGACTACATAAACACAGACAGGGCTATCAGCTAATCAGCTTAACAAGATATGAGACACAACTGGAGAGACAATGAAGATGAATCAACAAGAAAGACTACAAACTGACTACAAAATAGCACAGGGACATGAAGTAATATAAAAGCCCCAACAGGACAAGAGGAACATGTAATACCAACATTGTATGTGCAGCTCAAGGAACATTATAAAATAATACAAAAATGCAGTTTATGACCCCATTAAGGCACTGTTTGTTGTATGCCAACCACCATAAAATCTCTAGAGGAAGGAAAAGATTCTTTGCTGTGATGTGAGTGAACTTTGCAGTGAATATTGTGCTTATGTGCTTCATTTTTTAATGAACAGTAACGTCTCCCAGTATGTCCCTCGTCTGACCAATTGGCCAACAGAGCAAAGACCTGCTGAATCATAATAAATACTCTATGATGCAGTCTTAAATGAATTTCTTCTTAAAAAGTAATTTCATTAAAAACATCGTACAGCACTACATATTCATTTCAATGGTATCCCCAAACAGTGACCGATTGTGCTAAAAAACTGTTCACACACTTACCAAGTTTCCCATGCAAAACAGACATATGTCAATGATAAAGCAGGAGAAACACATTATTTCCCTCCCAAAATAAAACAATGCTGAGATTTTCAGTTTGATCATTGGTTTAAAGTTTAATCTATGTCTGTTTCAGACACTGTTTCACGTGTCCGTGTAGAATAATGTGTGTAGCTCTTAAATCACACAGAATTCTGACAAACCGTGGCTTTGTATTCATGAAACTATTTGTGTCTGTTTGAATTTCAGATGTGACCTTTGTTGTGTAAATGTCAGGATGGGTGGAATCGAGCCGTATGGGAATCTCAGTGTCAGCGTTATGTAACTGTCTGTTGTGCATCGCAAAAGAGAAAAGCTCTTTCAATACATTATACTTCAGATATTTCATAAGAATAATCTCAAGACACAAATAATTAATTTGCCTTCTGCTATACTGTGTGAAAACGACATTTACAATTATGCGTAAAAAGTAAGATGCTGAATATGAATCGATTTCAACAGTAACTGATACAGTTTTGTTTTGGTTTTGTTTTTTAGAAAGTATTATTTTTTGTACATCAGTTTATAAAACCCTCAGTATTCAAGTGGAAGGGTTTGAAATCTGTTGTGAATCAGTTGTGGGATTGTTACTTGGATATAAAGAATTACATACATTTAAAGTTCTAAACAAAACATATATTACTCAAACTAGGTCATGAGTCATTGAAGGAATTTTTTTTTTTTTCTAAGCATTTCACTATTAGCATCATGTCAAAGTGTAAGATTATTTAATTGATGGCAAATTAATATTATTTTTCTGAGCTAAGTCTTGTACTATGGAAAGAACATTCGTTTAAGAGTTGGTTTGGACTCCAAACATGATCTGTGCAGAGCTTATTGTGTATAAATGTCAAACATTAACATTTCCGCAGCGAGTGAAATCAGATTTAAATTCATCAGCGTGATCACATCGAGCACTGAATGTACAAATAGAGTACAACAGGGAGGATGGATTCTTTTATGCCAAACCCAGAAATGAGTTTGCGTTTTAGCACTTCTAGTTCCATGGTCACAAAGTCAATGGGTTTTATGAATGGGTTTTTCTATCCACAAGTTTCCGGGGGGCGCTACTGTAGAAAAGAACTTCCGGTGAGGCGGCGGACGTAGTATACCAATGGTATTTTGTGTGCTAATTAGCGAAGAGGTTAAGTGTTTTTTAGACCATTGTTTACTTTGTAAAGATGCACAGAGATGTCATTACGTTCTTATGGACAACATATGCTGTTCGAATTTGTGTTCCCACATCATTGGCAAGTTTGGATCGCTAAATCTTGAATGACTGTCAACTAGTGAAATGACATTTGAATCGAGACATCAGAGCTTGTGTTAAAGGGCAGATGACAGATGAAGCCTCGATTCGAGACTTGTTAACGTAGAAATCACTTTTGTAGAAGCCTCATTTTCTGTCCAGTCATGTGCGCGATTCACTTTAATTTTCATTGGGACCTATTTAATAATTACATTTTTAAAAACCCAGTCATACAAGTAATAGGAAGAATACAATTTTTTTCAGTAAAAAGAAATATATGCCATATGCAATTAATATATGTGTACATTATTCTTCTGTTACATCATATTGATATTCATACTGGCATTTAATGGCACTGTTCAATGGGTAAATTAATTGATCAGAGTCCGAAATTCAACGAACAAACACACACACGGTTAGACTTTTATTTGTGCATATAACATGGACCGATCTTTGGAAAACTGTGGTGAATGCTTATTCCGATGGAGCTTTAGTGTTTTGGCTGCTTTATTTTTTACTAACCACCAGATCGCGCTGTTTTCGACACTCTCGAAGCTTTGAATCTTTTCCCGTAATAGTCAGAGGAAAGTCTCGGTGCTTCACGAGGCTTCATTTGCCCGTCACTCCTGTCAACTGTTGAATGAATGACTGTCACGTCCCGCTTGTTTACTTTGAACCGGAAGACGATCCCACTTTTGACGCAAGGCCTCATGGGGTGTTGGAAACTTGTGGATAGCTCTGGCTGCTCTGATTGTAATTTTACAGCCCTGAAAGGGGTCATACTGACATTTCATGAGTGGCTGAAGTAAATACACTACAGCATTTATTCAAAGACCTGCATTAGCTGGGATGGAGCAAGAACTGCTTTTAAAATGCATGTGGAGATTCAGTCAGGTGATAAAGTTTACCCTCTTCAACTTATTGCTGTTGAACTGAACTTACGCCGATAACTATTTGCTAAAATAACCTTAACATCAACAGCAATGCTGAAATACATGTCAGTCAGATGTGCGTTGCACGTTACACTGTAACAAACGCTGCTTGTTTTCTTTTTCAGGATCATCATTGGCTGGTAGAAAGAAAAAAAAGTAGGTTACAAAAAGGTTTTTACTTGTAAATGAAGATAAAGTGAAGGTGTGCATAATTACATTTTAGACACATTGTCAGTAATTTGTCAGTCAACGAAAATAAAGCCCTAGGAGAATTGTTGAGCATTTCTGATCAATCACAGAGGTGTTATTCAATGATTAATTAATCGGCACATTATTTAATCAGTTAGATTAAAACAAGCTTGACAGCCCTATTAAAAACATAAAAACTACACAAATACCCCCCATGTGCTTTGAATCCACACCCCCTCTAACCCTGAAATGATATTTTTAAAGTTTGTTGCTGACAAGTGTTTAAATGTGACCGCAGAGACTGTTGGGACATTAAACTTCACAGTGAACAGGGAAACTCACCAATTCACTTTCACGCTTTCACAGTTTATAATCTCACTTGTGCAAACTATTCCAACTCAGACTTTCAGGGAAAATGTGTTTAAATAAAGACTGAAAGTGCTGTTCAAGCTTAATGGTGGTGACGTTGAAGCCATGTGACTGCAGTGTAGTTAGCTTATAGCCTATGTTTAGCTTTTTACTGCTGACGATTGTATTTAGGCTTCAAAATTCATAAAAGTTATGTTCACATGTAAGGGTTAGTGTGATGAACCAAAAGTGTAAGAATCATAAACTTTTGTTGGTCACAATTTTTTGCAATAATTACAAAAGCTAGTGGAAAAAAATCCTGTTGGGTTTTTGCAGAGGAATCTAGGGTGATGTGAACTTCCAGTTTGGCCTAATAAAAGAGGTCTGTTATACCATTCTTGATTGGGGAAATTGCTGAATTTCACCTGCAAAAATTCACCAAACAATGGTAATTCTGTTGAAAAAAACAACAGACACCATCACAAAATTTGTAAAAGTTGATGGTTTGTAATGTTTGTAATGGTATTTGTAGTGGAAACCCATAGAATTTTCTGTGATGGTTCTGTTGTGTTTTTTTAAATGCAGGGTAAATGTGACCAGACCTTCATTTCTGGTGGCCATGCATATGATAAACCAAAAAATAAGGATTCTCACTTTTATGAGAGTTAGGAAATTCTATTGGTTATGAAACACTATCTGAAGCGGGAAAAAAAGACTCTCTGGTCTAGATGTTGTTCATATGTTTAATTTCTTCTTGAAATTGTTTTGTGTTGCACGTGGATGATTTTGAACGGCTTGGCTTTACAGTTCATTCTTCTTCACTAATGAGATCGGCACAGTCAAATATGATTCAGATACGAATGACAGTGCATTAAAGATGGCATAGTTAACTGCATGCACGTTCGTGTGTCGTTAGGTCTTATATAATAGAGTCGGGATGTCTGTTAATGTTAATGACCGTGTTTCCATGGTGAGGGTTCAACATCACGCGGGCCGGCTCTGGTTGGTCGCGCGTCATCTGTGCTGTAGAATAGTGAATTCCGCTGCTGTTCTGACGACAAAAGAAGCCGATGAAGATGATGGTGAGGATGAGGCATATTCATGCGTGTTTTGTCTTACAAACCACAGAGCTAAACGGAGCTGTCTCTCAAAACCCAGCGAGCTGCCTAGCAACAGCATTACCGGACATCACAGGTGCGCGCAGCCGCTCAGCCCCAGTGTGCTGTCTAGGTAGGCAGCTCGCTAGGCTTTGAGACGTAGCCGGAGTGTCGTGTTTTTAACCTCTTGCATACGTATCTGTGCCGCTGGATGCATTGATAACTGTACTGATCGCAGGTTTGACAGCGACAGCATCATCGCGCATCTCGCAGCACTGCAGCATGACCTTGGACGTGCAAACGGTGGCGGTGTTCACTGTTATCGCCATTCTGCTGCTGGTCAACGTGATTCTGATCTTCTTCATGGGCTCCAGCTAAAGGATCTTCAGCATGACTGACACCCAGTCGAGCGGGCGCAAAGATCTGTGATCGCTGCTCGTGCTGGAAACATCTCAGGCTGTTTGACGGCTGCTCGTATCTGTGATTCTGCTCTTTACTGCGGTGGATATGGTAAAATATATTCTGCACTTACATCGTGAAGTGTGTGCGTGTTTGTTCTCCACCGTCATCTTTCAGTCCTATTGCATTATATAAGCTGATGTGTAGAATTGCATTCTCTTCTGTGTTCTACGGATGTAGTGTTTGTGTGAATGATTTATGAAGGTCCATTTAAAATGCTGGTGAATTAATATTCATGGCCAATGCTCTGAATACAGAAAATATCAAATGTCATGTAATAAGACTAGAACTGTGCTGGAAGCACAATAATTGCAATCAGAACAGTCTGCTAAGATATTTATGAAAAGTTTATGAATGTAAAATGGTGTAAAATGCTGCAAAACCCTGCATACAATATGCAAAGCTTATTTAGATCCGAGTGCTTCGGATCATTAGAATCAGAGCGTTATGAATCTACAGTAGGATGTCATTCTGTATTTAGAGAAAAAATTAATTCAGAGCATCTGTTAATGTCATATGTTTGATCAGAGCTGCGATCACATGCCGGCACACGTGGCGTGGCAAGTTGAGAATTGTCAATTTCCACATCATTACTGTGAAAAGCCTGACACCAGAGGAACTGATTGACAAACTGTGCTTCTGGGTGGATGATTCTCAGTCTTATGCCTCAAAAGGCACATCATATGTTTCAGATGTTGAGCAGGATTCTTGGTGTTCATGTGTTTGTGTGTGTAAACCTGTCTTTGGCAATCTCGTGTGTCTTTGATTGGCCCTCACTCTCAGGACTCGAGTCCGTTATGTAATATTTTTCTGCTGGCTCTTCAGTGAGGATGCTGGTATTTGGGCTAATGAAATACTCACAGCAAATTTCCACCCCATTAAACGATCCCCTGTCGTTCATGTTGATCCTGTGTATATCTTAAATTCCTTGTCTTTATTCTAATTTGATGTTAATGCAACATCCTTGTGGAAGTTCAGTTCAGTGAGCTTTAGTGTTATTGACAAGTCGTATCGCTTCTTAAAAGATAAGAAAGTGAATGAATCTGACAGTGAGAAGAGCAGACTGATGTGAAATGACAAATAGAGGACATGTGTTTCTCGTTCTTCTTTTGAGTTTTGACATCTTTGCCAAGTCGAATACATCCATCTCAAGACATACTGTATGCAGAAACATGAGGGGAACAGCGGCCGATTATGTAACAATAATTTCATTACATTCACCGAACCCTGGGACTCCATAATGAGAGACGACTTCCAAGGTGTCTTATTATTATGATCTCTGCACAGCGTTGTTCGAACGGTTTGTGGAAATGGAGTGTGTGTTTCTGATCTTCTTGTAGTTAAGTACCTGCGGTATTTCCATCGGGTCTTCAGCATGTGAAGCCCAGAGAAAGCCTGTGGTGTTTGCGGCTGGAGTCTGAGCGCTGAACCTGTGGCTGCTGAACGCTGCAGGAGTTCAGAGGCAGCCGTCGACAAATGCACTGACAGTGCTCATGCTGAAGGCAACACTCCCAGAGGAGCATATGCTGCACAGACAGCCAATCAGGAAGGCTCTTGCTCAGTGTTTCGCTGTTTGTACCACATAAGTGGCTCGATTTGGGAAGAAATCTGGGCAAATCTGTGTTAAAGAGATCTCAAGATGGAGGCCTAGTTCCCATGCCAATAATTTTCTGTAAAACAGAAGCACTACACTATACAAGTTAAACTAGATTTGGAAATGGTTTGATGAGGTGGTGAGAATAAGAAGTCTTGAGGACTTGAGCACTACACTTTTCCTTCCAATTGACTTCCAGTCACACACACACACAGTTTGGTCAACTCTGACCTGCAGATTCATGTCATGTGATGACTTGTAACCAATAGAAAATTGGCATGGCCTCTTAGCTGAATTAAAGGAACGCAAACATTAAATCTGCAGGATTGCGGCGTTGCAGTAAAGTGAGTGAGGTAGATTACATCTGTACATTTTGGATGTGTCATATGTAGAATTATTATTATATATTTTTTTTAATGCTGTCATATTAGGACTGTTGCTTTGTCAGTATTAATTTCTTGTGCTCAAAGTGTGAACATGGTTTTCGTGAGAGCAACCTGCTCCAGCAGATGCCACAGAGGACTAGAAACTGTTGAATTGCATGGTTATAAATAAGCCTGTGAGTCACTACAGAACACGTGGAAGAGGCTCGTTTTGATCTTATGGTTCTTTCTTTGGTTCTATGATTCATTTGTTTGATTATGTGACATTTATAGCCACAGCGCTGTGAGAAATAAAGTATATTGAAAGAAATGTATTTCCAGGAGGAGCCTGTTCATCCAGTCCTGTCAGTCATTTAATAAGAGTTTATAAGCATGCACATACTCTATTCTGTGACAAACTCCTCCAGCGTCCCTCCTCCTCCTCCATCCGTATTCCAGTTCCTGTTTCTCTAATCCCTGTGAAGATGATCAAAGGCAGCAGTTCTCAGTTCACATTCTGGGTCCCAAAGCACATTGGGTATAAACACTATGATTTTAGCCGTCTCTTTCTTTTAATTTCAGATAAGCGGTTTTGCCAACTCTTATCTGAGGCCTTATCTTTTACGCTTGCCATTAACATCTGACTTGTACTCAAAGCTGCAAAAACACGTTGTAAATAAAAACCTCTGATGCAGTGGAATCAACACCATTCAGGATTAGCTGTTGTGTTGAATCAGGTGTTTTAAACAAGGGACACAAAATGTATCTTTAGCTTTTCACTGCATGCTACATCTTTGCTACACCAAATAACACCTTTGTGCGTTTATGTACTCCTGAAGAGTGCAAACTATTTACCTTCAAGGTGTGGGATTTCCCCAAAAATAAAGCATGGAATCATGCAAATATAATCCCTCTCAATCATTACTTATGATCCAGCATCAGTGTGTGGTGGTGTGAGACATTGTCCTCTGCCTGTGCTTTCTTATTTTATTCTTCTATTGCATTTCTGTGCTGCACCCTTTGGCCAGTAGGTGTGTCGTCTGTGTCTGAAGCTCAGAAAGCTCCGCTAAGTTTTTGTGTCTTAACACAAAAGCAGTTTGCTAATGTTGCTGCTGTTTATTCATATAAACAAAAACATTTATGTACTATGATGAACACTGTATTTGAAAACAAGATTTGTAAAACGCCTCGTCACTCATCTTCCAGCAGCTAGTCCACTCTGTCTCATGAGATGATTTGCTGTTTGTCTTCTGGCAACTCATATCATGTCAATTGCAGGGGGTGTGGCTTCTGGCAGCGTTGACCCCGCCCACAAGGAGGGGCTAAGTTTGAACGTTGTGTCACAAACAATGATCTCTGTTTTAACAATCTAAGTGCACGGTCTGAAGTGCATGACACAGGGCATGTCCGAACTCACTTTTGCTTAGTTTAACTACGGAAAAAACTGTCAGCGCGCCAGGCGCATGGTCCAAAAGGGTTGTATCTATCTGCTATTCCCTTTAAAGGCCAGTTGGCGAATTCGCTATTTACAAGAGCAAAGACTGAATGCCTCTCTGTGTACACAATAATAATCTTTTACATTGCAATCCTTTCATTTTTAATATTGGCATGTTTGTGTACTGCTGCATGTTCCTGTGTTTGCAATAAGTAGAGTGTACGTGCGTCGTACACCCGCCTATAACACGTGCTTTAAATAAATAAAGACCTTTTCTTAAAAAATACTACGCCATTGACTTTAGACCAAGTTTTAGTCGATCAACGGCGCAGTCGTTTCAGTTGCCTCAAAATAGCAATGCTCTAGAACACACCTCGTATTCAGACCAGCACACCCATGGGCGAACGGATGGGCGCAAGTGCATTTGCTGTTTAAACATCGTGGTGCTGCATGTGAAAATGATAATTGCGTTAGCAAAAAAACGGTTGCGTCGCGTCTGCCGTCACATCGCGCAGGGTGTATGACAGGCCTCGGTAACTGAATTTCCTGCATAAGGTAATGTGGGTTGATAAGGCACAGAGGTGTAACTTTGAGGGTCAAAAAGTGTTGTAGCCCTACAGCAGATAATGTTTTTGCTCGTTCTTTTCCTACAGTGCGAGACTAGAATTGAGATTAAATGGCTGATGAAAGGTGATCGCTCTTATTGGAAATTCTTTCTCTTATTACAGCGCGATTGAGACAGATGTTTGTCGGAGCATGTTGAACAGCCGCAGTGCCTGTGTTGAGCCAATATACAGTATGCCATGTGTTTTCTGACCAAAAGCAGATGGGAAAGCATGTGAAAGAATGACCAGCATTGTATTGTCTTCCACAGTTGATCAGCGGCGGTTCGGTGGTCAGCGCAGAGGCAGTATGGGATCACGTGACGATGGCCGAGAGGGAGCTGGCGTTCAAGGCGGGAGACGTCATCAAGGTCCTGGACGCCTCCAATAAAGACTGGTGGTGGGGTCAGATCGACGACGAGGAGGGCTGGTTCCCCGCCAGCTTTGTGAGGGTACGTTCCTGCCACATCTTTGATGAACTCTGTCATCTCATCGAACAAGCTCCTAGATCTTATTATTGAATTAAGATGCGGTTCAAGGTCTGAAGTGAAGAAATGAAGTCTTGGACACTGATCGTGATTAGATACGGACTTGGAAACGAGCGCAGTCGGTGTTCAATCAGTGTTGCCAAGCCACTTCCATCTCACTGTTCCATTTCTATTCTTCCACAGCAAGAGTAAATTAAAACCAAGTGTATTTCTGTCATTCTTTCCAAAGGTTGATCCCCACCCTCCTCAACCTTACACAAAACCAGTTTTCTATATCAACCCTATAGCAACTCCAAGGTTCCATAACACAACAGCAAAGGTGCGTTCCCAGCTCCTCAAATCTCATCCAGTGCTGCTGATTTTGTCAACACAGCCGTCTCACAAAGCATTTTAAAGCATCCAACCGAAATCACGCTCCTAGTGTGCTTCATAGCTTTTCAAATAGATGTAGAACATGAGCATTCGATATGTTTCTTCATTACATGCGCTGCTTTGGATGCCTTTTGTAATAGCCTCCAAACATCGAAATAGATGCTAGTAGTAGTATCTGCTTTGCATTCAGAACCATCTTTCTCGTTTTCGCCAGGCAGCATCCCATTTTATGTTTGCATCTCTGTAGATGCCTAGATTTACATTCACAATGAGTGAGTTTAATAATTGTAGATGGACTTTCAGAGCTGTTGGTCTGTATTCAGTTGTCTTTTGATCAGGGAACATGGTTTTAGACGCTCAAGCAAACGTTCCTGACGGGAAAGAGTTTTGGTAGGCGGCTTATGAATGGAGAATTGCTGAAAGTGAACTTTTATGTCCCATGAGTTAAGTCAAATCCCTCCAAAACACAGGCCAAGACTAGACCCCTCAAGACCCAAACACACCAATAAAATTATTTTATTTTCTCCACCATACGTTTAAAACAATGAAGTCACTGTTCTATTTTCAGTGTTTCCAACTGTTTCCCAAAAACAGAAATATTTTTACTGTCATTACTTAAAACTTGACTATCATTTAAGTTTCATACATGTTTTCCACTCCTTTACAGTTGTTGTTCCTTTACTTCTTTGAACTAACAAATAAAGTACCACACTGCTTTTTTGAATTTTCTGTATGATAATATCAAAGTTACTTTAAAGTGCATTTAAAAACAAAATTGAAAAAAACTCTGTAACTTCTGTAACATAGGCCTACACAGTGAATGTAACATTCAAGATTGTGATTCATTGTTTCCCAAGATTGCAATTGCTGCGTAATTAGATTTGTGCCACCATTAGATTTCTGTTTCCCATTTAAATATGAAAAGTCTGCATATGCCACTTCAGAAGCATCTTCTGTGTCATCTTGCAGCACAATGCTGTCTCAACCCAAACGCAGGGTTTTTTTGTCTTTTTAAGACCACAAGAGCGAGACTCATCGTACGTTTGGAATAAGAAGTGTCCAGTCAAAAAAAACAAGGTTAAATAACAACTAATGGTGGAAGTCTGTAGACAACTAAATTAGTATTTTTGTAACAATTGAGTCAAACAACTGTTTGTCAGTCAGCGAAGCCTGTCTTTATCCCAGTGAGAATTAGGGCTCAAAACTATTCCCCTTTGCAAATCTCACAGCTTGGAGAGATAATGTGTCTCTCTGCCTTTCTTTGTTTTTTGTGTTTTTTTTGTTTTTTTTGCTGTTAGCTGTGGGTTAACCAGGAAAATGCAGCCACAGAGTCAGCTGAGGGTGTCAGCGAGGTGCAGAACGGACACACCGACCCCAGCAACGGCTGCCTGTGCATCGGCCAACCACTGCAGAACCGAGACCAGATGAGGGCCAACGTCATCAATGAGATCATGAGCACTGAACGCCACTACATCAAACACCTGAAGGACATATGTGAGGTACTGCTGACAGTATCCGATGACTCTTTGTACCATGAACAGATTAAAGGGATAGTTCAGCCAGATAGCGTCATTTCTGTCCTTCCACGCAAAAACTTCATAAAGACATCATAAAAGAAATACATATAAATGGAGCGGTTGAATCCTTGTGTCCTTAAGAGACGTGATCACTTTATACGACGAACAAATTTAATGAAGGCTTTTATTTCACATACAAACTTTGACCAGTGTTCATACATACTTCAAATATGGTACACACACTGTGGCTGATTGACATGCAGAATAAACCTTGCAAGCTGAGCTTCTGTTTACCATGTTTGATGAGCTCTATGTATGTGTGTTGATCAGTGTTTATGTGAAAAGCCTACATGAAATCATATGAAGTGTGTGTGTGTGTGTCTCTTCAGAAGGCTTAGATTAAACTGCTCAAGGATTTCTTCTGCAATGTCTTCATTAACTTTTTGAAGGTTGAATGCTTAATAGAGAGGACTTTCAATGGCAGAATGGAAAGCGAAGGCTAGAATCAAATCATTCATTTATTCATGCGGATTTCTTACATGACTGAACTGGAGGTGTGTTTGTCTGTAGGGCTACTTGAGGCAGTGTCGAAAGAGGATTGACATGTTCAACGATGATCAGCTAAAAGTGATTTTTGGCAACATCGAGGATATCTACAGATTTCAAATGGGATTTGTGCGGGACTTGGAGAAGCAGTACAACATTGAGGAACCCCATCTTAGTGAAATTGGTCCATGTTTTCTGGAACATGTGAGTGCATGACCTTATGGCTCCGTATTTACCTATTGTTTCAAATTATAGCCAATTTTAGTTGCGCCTACAAACTAAGAATCTAATCGAAAGGATTTCAAGACAATCTACTGTATAATGGTTGGCATGTACCAGCTATTTCAACTGCTTCTTGAAAATGTTCAAACACATTCGTTCGATTGAGTTCTGACCTTACTGACCGTCTGCCATACAGCAAGACGGTTTCTGGATCTATTCAGAGTACTGCAACAACCACCTGGACGCCTGCATGGAGCTCTCCAAGCTGATGAAGGACGGCCGCTATCAGCACTTTTTCGAAGCCTGCCGCCTCCTCCAGCAGATGATCGACATCGCCATCGACGGCTTCCTCCTCACCCCTGTGCAGAAGATCTGCAAGTATCCGCTGCAGCTGGCCGAGTTACTCAAGTACACAGCACAGGAACATAGGTAACACACACGATTTTTTCGAGCCTCCCTTGTCAATCATCACCCGGTTTCATGTTAGTTGAGTCATATTGTGTTCGTCTATAATTGTGACCACATTTTATATATGTGTTTATAGTCTGTGGATGTTTTTGTGTTTCTTTCTCACACAGCGATTATCGCTATGTGGCAGCAGCGCTCGCTGTCATGAGGAACGTCACCCAGCAAATCAATGAGCGCAAAAGAAGACTGGAGAACATTGACAAGATCGCTCAGTGGCAGGCCTCAGTGCTGGATTGGGAGGTGTGTATGTCATTGAGGTTACAGTTATCGGCCCACATTCAGTCAGACCCACTTAATTACATTGAACTCTGATGTCATTGTACATATGGACATAAACAAAGTGCAAGAGAGATGTTGATTCTTGAGTCTTCTACATCAGTGGTTCTCAAACTTTTTATACCAAGTACCACCTCAGAAAATATTTGCCTGTCCAAGTACCACCATAATGACCAACGTTAAAATACAATAGAGTAGTAGGCCTAACTATTCAGCTACAGCGCTGCACAGTTAAAAAACGAGGCTGTTTTATTCCTAATAAGAATATTTAATATTGTTAATAATACATAATATTGTTGTCAGCCACTTTAACGCTGTAAATACACAGTTTGAACATTAACCCTGCACAGTGCTTACAAACAGGTAAATAAAAAACTTAATGATTCAGTGAAACCCAAAAGTTAAATAAATGTAAACAAAAAAATAATAATAATAATTAAATTTTACACAAATAAGATTAAATCAAAATGTATTGTGTTTTAACATTAATTTATATTTAATTTAGTGATTTCTCTGCGTACCACTAGAGGGAGCCTCATGTGAGAACCACTGCTCTGCATCATGCCTTATATTTGTTAGTGTCCTATAACATTTTGTTTGTTTAATGATTAGGCTTTTAAAAAAAAAAAACATTTCTTTAATAAAAGCTTCTTTAGGTTGTCCACTGCCAATCCTAGTTCGTCCACTTTGACTTATGACTGTTTTTATTCTCATTAGGGTGATGATATTCTGGACAGAAGTTCAGAGCTGATCTACACGGGTGAGATGTCGTGGATCTATCAGCCTTATGGCAGGAGTCAGCAGAGAGTCTTCTTCCTGTTTGATCATCAACTGGTCCTGTGCAAGAAGGTATGTGACATTTACAAAATATATTGTGTTCCCTTAAAAAAAGGGGTTGAGATGGTCAGCTGAAGATGTAAGAAATAAAAGTATGAACACTGATCATAAAAATGCACCCAGACCATAATAAATTCATAAGTGTTACTCTTTTTTTTACATTGCCAGATTTGGATCTCAAAATCTGACAATAAATTATAAATGCGTCCTAAAGTTAGCACCATCTCACAAGATGCAAGGCTGTAATGTATGGAAAGTTGTTCTAGCAGAAAGTGAGTTAATTGGTGAGTTAATTGATTGATGTATTTAACTTCTTAAACAACTTTTTAAATGCTTAAGTTGGACCAGATAGTTAAGCGTCTAACAGATCTTTCCCCCCAAAAAAACCCTCATGAATGGAGTTGTCAGAATGTCCAGAGTATGCAGAGTTGTATTTTTGGGTACAGAATGTATCTTCATTAAAATAACTATGAAATAGCACAAAATAGACATTTGGAAATGAATAGTGAATGTAGCTGCTGGCCGAGGCCAAAACAAACAGCTGCAGATCTTGTTCAAGTAAATGCAGTTGGACAGAGTTAGAGTTGGCAACTCTCACACGCTGGAGACACACACTTTTCTGTCTCCGCTCTATTAAATCTCCCAAATAACAAGACAACATAAAATATGTCACTACAAATCTGCTCAGAGGATACTTTTCTTTCCCTTTTCTGTCTACAACAGATCAAATATTTAGCAATCTTTCACATTTTTGCCATGAGAGAGAGATATATTATTCATCACCATCTATATTCTTTTGTCCTTGTTTTTCCATGTTTATACTTTCCCATATAGATTTGCTGCATCAGCATGTCCTTAAATTTGCATCTTTTTCCTTTTGCATTTTGCAGACCATCAAAATTTAATTACACTATCACATTGAAAATTCTGTCATTTATTCATAATCTTCTTGTTCAAAACCATATGACGTTTGTTTTTCTGTAAAACTGCAAAGAAATGTATTTTGAAAAATGTGCCAACTGTTTTTGTCCATGCAATGAAAGACATTGGGGTCTACAACAGCAATGGACTTCACAAACTTTCATTGTATTGACAGAAACAGCAGGACAGTAAGTGTAAGAAAAGTACTAATATTTAACTATAAAGCATTACTTTATTCCATCCAGCTGTCATAAGCGCATTCACAAGAGTTTGTGCATTGTGAAGCTCAGGTAACATGGAAGTTATGGTGTTGCGCTTACATCAGTGTGGTCAGACCAGCAGGCGACTTAGAGAGAAGATCACTTACTGGCGATATCAAAATGTGGGACTTAAAGACGCATAATTGCAGGAGAGGTGTGACTCAGCTGATCCGTATGGGAGCGGAGCTCTGCACTCGCACGTGGAATTGAGGCATTGACAGCGGATCAGAGAAATGAGCTGAAAGCAGTCGAGAGCGTCCAAAAGTTGAGAAATGCTCAGTTTTATTTCACCGAAATGTTGTGTGGGTGGCAGCCAATCGCTGTGAGGCACAGATAGTGTCGTCTGTTTCAAAATCAGCCAATTATCCTGGAGTTTCTGCTGGCACAGATCATATTGTTTACATATTACTATATTTCATTCAGATTACTAATGCAGTTTGGACGCTTTCATTGTGACAAGTCTGGCTGAGTTAGCGAATTAGTAGCAAGTGTGAATAATCTATGGTTGTTTTCATTACACTGACAATATAATCATACACAATTACTGTTGGAGAGATGCGAGCTTTATTTGCGAATACCCAGAGAAAAGATACAGTGTCAGTTTGATACATTCTCATGAACCCAGCATTAGTGACAATGTAAGTGTCCAAATATTGTAGTAATAATATGTAAATCAAATGACTTTCTAAATCCAGATTCTTACACCTATTTCTCAATTTTTGGACTCTCTTCACAGCTTTTATCCACTGTCACTCTGACAGTCTTACTTGCTTTAACGTGTAGCTCGGCTCCAATAGGTACGAACTGAAAGCGCTCCGCTCGCACCAGTGGACACGCGTCGTTAGTCTCTGTTTATTCCATTCACACACGGTCGTGTCACGAGCAAAGATGAGTGCGACTGTGCCGTGGTCATTAATAAGCCTCCTTCAGTGAGCACTGCATCTCTTCTCAGGACCTGATTCGCCGGGACATTCTTTACTACAAAGGGCGCATTGACATGGATCGCTATACGGTGAGAGATGCCGTCGACGGACGGGACGACGACTTTAACGTCAGCGTGAAAAATGCGTTCAAACTGCACAACAGAGACAGCGACGAGATCCACATCTTTCTGGCCAAGAAGCCGGAGGAGAAGATTCGCTGGCTGAGGGCTTTTCACGAGGAGCGCAAGATGGTCCAGGAGGATGAAAAAATTGGTAAACTGCCATTAATTCTCATGTATTCATTTTATCCATGCTGCTTTAAAATGATTTCCATATGTTCTATATGGCAACCAAATACAGTGCTGTTTCCATGACCCTCCCTCATATCTTCTGCTTCTGCTGTTGATTTTGTTCAGGTTTTGAAATTTCTGAATATCAGAAACGACAGGCTGCCATGACCGTGCGTAAAGTGACCAAACAGAAAGGTGAGGCAACAAAGCGATACCAGGTGAATTCAACATTTTTCTATTTTTAACACCTGTCTCCTCATTGTTGCTTTACTCTAGTAAGCCGTTGTAGACAGTGTAAATGTACTCTCTATGGGCTCATTGTTTGGCCAGTATTTATTAACTGAACAACAGTATTCAGTGTTGTGACAATAGGTCGACTCAACACTTTCAGTAATAATAATGAACTACTTTTTTTAAACGCCTTTCTCAATCCTGAAATATACTTAAAGGAGGAGTCCACTTCCAAAACAAAGATTCCCATATAATGTACTCACCCCCTTGTCATCCAAGATGTTCATGTCTTTCTTTCTTCAGTCGTAAAGAAATTATGTTTTTTGAGGAAAACATTTCAGTATTTTTCTCCATATAATGGACTGATATGGTGCCCAGAGTTTGAACTTCCAAAAGTCAGTTTAAATGCGGCTTCAAACGATCACAAATGTGTTTGTAAATGATCCCAGCCGATGAAGAAGGGTCTTATCTAGTGAAACCATCGGTTATTTTCATTAAAAATATACAGTTTATATACTTTTTAATCTCAAATGCTTGTCTTGCCTTTCTCTCAATGAACTCTGTGTATTCTGACTCAAGACAGTTAGGGTATGTTGAAAAACTCATATTTTCGTAAAAATCGTATTTTCTTCCTCAACTTCAAAAATCATTTCAAAATCATCCTACATCGATGCAGAAGCACAGACACAGTCTTTGCAAAGTGAACATGCAAAGATGATCAAACACTAACTGTCATGAACCGGAATACACAGAGTTCAGGGAGAACAAGACAAGACGAGCGTTTGACATTAAAAGTATATAACTTGTATTTTTTAAATGAAAATAACTGATTATTTCGCTAGATAAGACTCTTCTTCCTCGTCTGGGATCGTTTACAACCGCATTTGTGATCGTGTGAAGCCGCATTTAAACTGACTTTTGGAAGTTCAAACTCGAGGCACCATATCAGTCCATTATATGGAGAAAAATCCTGAAATGTTTTCCTCAAAAAACATAATTTCTTAACAACTGAAGAAAGAAGGACATGAACATCTTGGATGACAAGGGGGTGAGTACATTATATGGGAATCTTTGTTTTGGAAGTGGACTTCTCCTTTAAATGTTTAAAGGGGTCATGAAATGTTGTTTTTATTATGTTTTTGTATGGTTTACTTATACTGTAAGTGTCTTTTGTCCTTGTGTTCATGTGAGCGCATCAGCGCAGTGAGTTTTGCTCAGTGCTCTCTTTCGTTCTGCACTCTTGTGAACGCTCTCATCATAACCAGTAAAGCGCAGACTGAGTGTAAGTGACAGATTGATTGAGTGGTGTTGTCAGCCTCATCGATTATAACGGGTGTTCGGTGACGGTGCAGAACTCACTCGCTGATACACTCACGCTGAACTGAAGTGATTAACAGCTCTGGTGATTATAAAAGGAGTGTTTGTCTTCATCAGAATTTCATTGAATATTCTTAATCACAACAATTGAATATTTGTTATTCTTTAACTGCTGAATTTAATTACAATTCCAATTATAGTTGTTTTTCATGATGCTTAAAGAAACAAATGCTGATTTGGATGTTTTGTTCTGAAAATTACAGTTTAAATTTTTATAATACTATACAATGACCTCTAATATCTCAAAATATCAAAAGTTGTATCCACACGCCATGACTCCTTTAAATACTGCTGTTCATCATGCAGAATCAGGGTTATATGCTGGTTATATTTAGAAAGATCTTTACAAATCTGGATTCTTCTTCAATGGGGGAATATTTCTGCCATTAACGCAAATTATCTACAAATATATTTAAGCAACAATGAAAAGACATAAAACTCACATTGCTTATTAATACTGATGTCTAATGTATGATTTGTAAAACTATGTAAACAGTGTACAGATTTTCTATTTAAATGACTGCGGTATATTTTGAGGGGCCAAGCACTGAAGGTGTATAGACACTTACTGTTTAGTGTCGGGTGTTAAACGCTGTGATATTTGCCCACTGATTAAAGGTGGTCTGAAAGGTCCCTAGACCAGTTTTGAGGTTTGTTGCTCAAACTCCACACACCACCACAATTAATTGGCTTATAACTTTTGACCCATGTGGACTAGTAACATGATGTGATTGCTGTGCTAATGGCAAGTCATAAGTGGTTCATGGTTGCGCTATGCTGTAAATTGAATTGAATGAACTGAAAATTGTTCACAGTATACAGGCAAAACCATTCAGGGCTGAACAGGAAATTTATTATTGATTAATTTATAAATATAGCTGATACACTGAGTAAAACATTAGTAGCCAGTGGCAAAAAACTGGATGAGTAACTGAATCATCTGTGGGGTTTTTTTTGTTTTTGTACATATTTGCTATCGTCTGTACACCTTTTTGAGCATATTGACATGCTGTAGCAGCGCCACCTATTGCTCAAAAGTTATAAGTTACTTATATAAGTTATAAGTTGTGCTCTTTTCTGTTAAACCTGTGTTTGTGCTTGGCCCCATAATATCTGCTTTTAGCTTTTTTGTGTGTGTGTGTGAACATTTAGTGGTTGTACATTTGATTTTAGTGAGTAATTGATTGGTTAATATTTTTGTGTCATATTTACACTCTGTTGTGAATCCTCAATGCTTCACTGACAAACGGTGAAGTATGTTCTTGAATTTGCAGATTCATTGATAGATATCATCTTGAGAAAGAGGGCCATTTTATATGGACATGGTATGAAAATGATAAAGGTATTCTCATGAGCGCATAAAGTAGAATTAGTGTTTTTCTACAAAATGCCATGGCAGTCAATTTGAAATGCAACGTTAATAAAGCAGTTATTCCACGATATGAAAAAAAACGTATACATATAATCAATAAAAATATTGTTAAAATCAGTAAAATAGGACTCTATTATTTAATGAGATTAAACTAATCTGAAAATTAGTTCATTATTTACTCACACTGCTACAGCCATATCAATCTTTTTCAGAAGATAAAATGAGCAAACGTTCTGCTCTTGGTTGTCCATATATATAAATATATGTGTGCTGTAGAAACAAGTGAGCAACTCTTGAATTGCAACTTTATATCTCACAACTGTAACCCTTATTATTTATTACTGAACGTGTCACATTTGTCGTAATTGTGTCTGGTAATAATATTTAAGACAACAGCTAACTATCACAGTTCCAAGAATGACTGACGGTAACTGTGTGAATACCTGAGAGAATAAGGAACTGCACATTTACAGAGCGTGTCAAATAATGATCTGATGTGTTAAACTCACAGGCACATGTAAACAGATTTGCAGTGTCTGATGACTAAATATTTGTGTGCATTATTATTTATTTTATTTAATTGTAATATATCTTGTTTTAATGGTATCACAACATGAAGCGTGCCACTGACAAACTATAAGACAATGATGTCAATTCTATGTTTAGCTTATAATGCAATAATAAGCCTGGGACATGTATGTTGCCGAAAAGAAAGGTCATTCTGCTGTAGAAGAGTGTGAGTGAATTATGACTGAATTGCTATTTTGAACTATGCTCAGAATACTCAACACAAATAAACTGAAGGAAAAAAAGAAAGATTGTGTTTCAAAATGCCATGGAAACTTTTTCTTTTCTTTTGCGCTAGAAAACCAACTGCCTAATTATATCTTTATATATATCTTTATATTTATATTGGTTCGCTTACATCATGTAGTTGGAACAACTAAATATAGTTTGTATTGCTTAGAATCATGGTATGACTATAGTTTATACTTAATTTTGTCATGACTATGGTAAATTCTGCCAAAATATCATAGTTACTACAGTTCCATACAGTTGCGTATTATATATAGTGGCCCCGAAAGAATATTTGGACACTTGATGACCCGGGGACCAGTTGGTTACAAAAAGTGGCCCAGAAAAGAGACGTTAGTTCTGAGAAAATATTTTATTTGTAGCCGTTCAGACTTTACGTATGACTTTTTGAGGCCACTGTATATACTGTATATACATGTGTGTGTATGTCTTTGTGTTATCCAATTTGGCACGAAAGCAGAAGTTCCAGATTTTAAAGCAGTGACTGTATTAACTATGGCATTTATGTGGAAACTGTGGCTTGTTACCATGGTTGATTTTAAGGGATGTACTGTATGGCGTGAAGCATGATTCATCACAGCTGTGCACTGATTATGTTGCTTTGAGCATTGACAGTCTCTGCCGTCGGCCGTGTTTCGTCCCGTCTCAAACATGTCTCTGTCTTCTGACCCGATCGGAGCAGGTGTGAGCCAGAGCAGGTGCGTCTCCCCGTCGGACCCCTCGTCTCCCGGACCCTTCGTGCTCTCTGATGACGCTCTACAGTCAGACGTAGTCGAATTCCATGTTTCCAAATCAGGACAGTCTCCATTCTGGCAAAACTTTAATAGGTTGGCATCGTTAAAAAATGGGAAAAAATAGTTCACTCCTTGTCCGAATGCTCCCGACAATGAAGTTCAAGCTCAAGCGTATTTATTATCGACCCTAAAAACACCATGAACCTCTGTCTGGATATCACTGACAATCATAAGGCTGATGTGATCGTACCTGTCAAGAGGCCAAACACACTTCAGAGATCCCTC
This sequence comes from Labeo calbasu, assembly GCA_019740295.1. Lineage (NCBI taxonomy): Eukaryota > Metazoa > Chordata > Actinopteri > Cypriniformes > Cyprinidae > Labeo > Labeo calbasu. The sequence goes on from JAHKKF010535939.1 coordinate 22,437, forward strand.
TGCCCCGATGTTCACACGTGTCATCCGCTATTATCGTAACTCCACTTTGAAGGCCAAACTCAATAGAACTGACCGCCATATGGTGCTCCTTGGCCTGCTGAGACAATGACGGCCATCAAATTGTACGCGTTTCGAAGGTTTGTTAGCAGCTTGTTGATCAAAGACATTTGCTCCGCGGCCCCTCTGTCTGCAGGTTAACGATCAAGATCGTTGACGTGAGGAAACTGGCGTGTACCTTAAGCTACAATTAAAGAAGCGGGATGAAACAGGGCAATCAAATCGTCTAAACAGGGTATTGCTTTCTAATTCACAGAGGTGATTTTATCAATCTGAGGAACATGGAGCTTGACGACATGATTATTCCTAGTATTAGTTAAGCAGATTTGTGATAGTGTCACAATCTCGTGTCATGCTGTCCTCAATCAATCACAAACGTTGTATATTGACTGAACTCATTTCATATGATAAATATATATATATATATATGTTTTTGTATGTCTATAAAGGGTAAAGTAGATTTTTGAATTTGCCTCCAAAGGGGGTTATTTTTGATTGTATTATATGATTACTCTGTAGTAAGCACACTGAAACCATTCATATGCTTTGTATTCGAGTTTTTTTGTTGTTGATGTTGTTCATTTGTAATAGCTACTCGGAATACTATTTATTACTGTAGGTAATGGCAAAGAATGAGCAAGTTTTTTTTTTTTTTAATACATACAGTAATGTGCAGAAGTCGTGGGCCATGAAAAGAAAGAGTAGTCAACATTTGAAGTGGATCGGCGTGGATTGAAGCGCTGCCGTACGGTCTAGTGTACAATGCTGTGCAGAGAGAGTGCACTTCACATGTATTCATGTATGCTCATGAAAAGAAACTTCTGCTAAATTTACTGTAAATGAATGTGAATAATGGGACAGCAAAATTCAGCTAATCGTTGTCTTTGTAGTGTAGTAGTGGGAAAGGTGGGAGTGAGTACATTGGGCCCAGTACTATGGGGAGGTTTGGTTGTCCACAAGAGAGATGCCCTATCCTGCTCTCTTGTGGACAACCAATAGCTAGCAGAATACCAGTGTGGTCTTCTCCTTTATTTCTGGTGGCATTCCATGCAATAGAATCCACAACATTTTCCTGCTTTGAATTAAAAGTGCTTTTCAAAAGTGATCTGATCAGGCAATGGCCCACTGTGGTTTGTTGTGATTGATTGTGATGCCTTTTCCTTTCTATTACTGTAAGTGAGACAACTGACATCCTGAAATGAATGATCATATTTGTTTAGCATCTTTTGCGTTCTAAAAGAAAACCCTACTGATGTTTTAAAATAGTCCATACCTACATTCATGTATTGGTGATTTATGAATGAGCAGGTTACGTTTGGCACAGTGCAAAGCGGACAATGTAAGAAAACCTGGGATGTGAAAATTGGTTTGTATGATATGAGCTCATGTCTATAGACACACCTAAGCAGTTATGCGATTAACTCATAACTATATAATCTATTGGTGTTCAGTAATAATGCACTTCCTTATTTACTTTCTTATGAATGTTTAGTATGAATTTACATTTTGTCGGCTGTAACGATGTGCTATGTTTTAAAGTAAAGAGTGAAAATGAAGTACTTTCTGTTCTGTTTTAATTTGAATGACTCACCACTGGAAATGGTTTCATGAGACAGGTTCAGGTGTAGCTTAGAAATTTCTTGTTCTGAATAAAATTTTCAAAGGCCTTTTCTCACTAAACACAACACGAAAAGTCAAACGATTCACTGATGACCCTTGAACATTCTCATGTCAGAAATACAAGTTTTAAAAAAGGAATTAACCAGAGTTATGATGTTCAAGTAAAGTAAAATAATTTACTGTTATTTGTATGTTTGAATTTGATCAAAGGTCAACAGCAAAAACACTGGTAAATAAAGCAACATTAAACACCAAGTATATCTGTATTATTTATTGTATTATTATTATCTGTATCATTATTTCTTTTTGGTTAGGTTTACATAAAACACATAGTTTGCAATGTTCTGTGTTTGTATATTTACAGAAATACTTTACATTTGTTTTTGTGCAAGTGAGATGCGTAAAGAGCATCCGTTGCAGAAATCAGCAATTTAAGCAGCACGTGCAGCATAAAGAATATAGCATACAGTCTAATATTAGTGTAATTTAAAGCTGTTATCCGTACGTTTTTAAAACCTGCAACTGCAGTTATTTGCGTAATTATCTTCTTTAGGTGGGTTGTGCGTCGGCATTGCTTCCCAGCGCGGATGAATCGAATGTTTTGAGGAGTATGTGTGGCTGTCAGTCACTGCACCGATGCGGATACTATACTTAGGAATAACAGATTTTACATCTTGGAAGTATGACCCAAATAATAATTTTCACCAGATACTGTCATCTGAACAAGTAAGTAACATGTCTGCCAGTTCTGACCAACTGAGGAAAACAAACATTACAATAAATCGTAATAAACCAATGGTGATTAAATCTAACAACTGCTTAGCTCATGTCACATCAAATCGTGGCAAATTATGATTGTTATACTTTGTTCTCAAATTGTTAACAACATCAGCATTTCGTGACTACATGTATATCAGTGTAAGTATATATCAGTACCACTCAAATGAGAAAACGTTATTACAATCTTACCGTTGTGAATCGGGCTAATAAGGAGATAGTTTGAAAACCTGGCTGGCTATTTACTTGCTCAAAATTTGATTTCATTTCATTTTTAACCAAAATAAGTTACAAACTGCAGCTTTAAAAAATGGTTTCACAAACACAGGTTATACGCTTTTTTTTTTTTTTCTTTTTATCCAAAAAGGAACCATCCATCCATTCCCTTTTGGAAGGAAACTCAGTTACCTCGGTAGCTTCCTCCACCTGGAAGATACAATCCGTCCAATGCATGTAGGTCTGCCCCTGGTTTCTCTCCCCGGTTGAACATGCCTAGAACACTTCCCCTGGAGGGTGTCCAGGACATCCTGTCCAAATGTCTGAACCACTTCAACTGGCTCCTGTCAATGTGGAGGAAGAGGGGCTCTACTCTGAGCCCCTCTCAGATGCACAAGCTTCTCACCCACAGCTTAGCACTGACATCCTGCGGATGAAAACTCACTGGGAACAAGCTAGACTTACTACCAAGAATGCGGACACAGCTTTTGTTAGGAAAAAGGTTGGAGAACTTAAATGCAGTTCAAACAGAGAAGCAGTTCAAAAGAGAAAGTTTCTTCTAAACTTCAGAACACAAAGCCAGCAAAAGAGCGAAACACAAGAGTCAGGCGGTGTGGCAATCACTGAGACAGAGGGCTGAGGGGAATGAGCGCTCCCAATCCAGCCTCACTGTGCATATACGAAATAATGAATGCCTCACCTGAGGATCCTGGACACAGTACAGAAGTGTTAGAGAAGTAAAAATAAGCAAGCACAGCCAAGGCACAGAAACATGTAAGACATACCCACGCCAAAAGAAGACAAAGACAGGAAATAAATAGGCAGTGGAAATGAGTAATAGGTGTGGGCTGATCGAGTTAGCGCTGATTGCTCCACCACGTGAGGGTGACAATGACAGGATCAAAACAAAACCCACGTGCAACTGACAGTGACAGCGCACAGGTAAAACGGCAGGATAAAGTCGGAGAAGGTACCGATCATGACAGTTTTAACACAGTTGTATAGGCATTGAATGGCATGCACAAGTGGCCGTGGTGTACTCCCATAATGCCCTCCATCAGACACTCTGTATATTGCAGTTGAAAGTCACAAAACACATTTAGACTGGACAAGGAAATGGAATCCAGCCAAGGGTCGATGATTGGCCAAATCCTCCTTTCCAGCACTCTAGCATAGGCTTTCCCAGGCTGGCTGAGAGGTGGGGTTCCTCGATAACTGAAACACAGTCTCCTTTTTTAAAAACAAGAGCCATGATACCCGTCTGCTGACAAGGATGAAAAGGAGCTGCAGCAGATGCTATCGTCTTAGGGGAGGCTTTAGTCTGTACACAACCTGAAGCTCAGAGACAACTTCTGGGCCAGAAGCAAACTTAGGCATAGCCTCCATAGCTGTGGAAATGAGGACCCCTGGTAGATCAGAAGAGTGTGAACATCCCAGCGACGTAATGGTGGCTCCAGAGAGTCAAGGAATCTGGATGGAAGTGTATTAAGCCAGTGGTTAGCAGGTAAAAGAAGCAATCTGGGTGGAGACAGTAGTATGTTGAATCCAAAATTAGCTGGTTCACTGTAAAATCCAATAGTTTACCTTACTTAGATATAATTAGTTATCTTTACTTAGTTGCTATACTTACTAGGTTTTATTAAGTTACAGCTACTTTCAAGCGAGTAAAACAATTTACTTACTGCTTTGAGTGACGCTTACTTAAAATATTCAAGTAGCCACAAAGTAACCAATGACATTAATAAACCAGTGAGAGGCAGCAGTGCACTAATATGTTGCTAATTTGCAAAATAACAACAGAAGAAAAAGAAAATACATTTTTTTTGAGGTGGCAATTGTTAATCTGCAGTTATTTTTCACTAGTTACATTCACTCATTTCCCAAAGTCATCTTGAATGTTGTTTCAATACAACTAT
>JAHKKF010535941.1:0-25606 GCA_019740295.1 Labeo calbasu
TTTATTAGAAATTTAAGAGCTAAGGTGGTTTGTCTGCAAAAAGTTTTTGCTCATGTTTAATGCACATTTCTACTGTAGTATAAGGTTATTTTCTGTTCTTTCACAAACTTACTTCTTTTGTCTTAGTCATAGGTTGTGTTACCAATAATACCCTACTAGTCGAAGTAGTGCAGGACTTGTTGTCTACACATTTACATTTCAGCTCAGCATGCCCACAGGTAAGCACAACATCCTGTCAGAAACAGCATCTAAAAATGATGATTGGTGACTCAGTACTGATCTGTATGTGATGAGGAATCTTTCTCTATAGTTGAAGGCACAATTTGCTCCTTGTGTCACTCAGCTCTATTCAGACAATACAACTTGTATAAAAAAGAAAAAGAAAGAAAAAGAAACAGAAAATACGGACTAGGCAACAAAGGAGATTGATGTGGACGCAGTTGTGGACATTTTCTGAAGGCTGCGAACACGGCACTGACAGTGCTGCACACAATGGAACGTGTTAAACTTGTTTTCAGTCCACTAATTGGAAATTTCAGCTGAATAAAAACAATGAAAACCTGCTTTGTTCATGATTGTACTTTCTTTGTTTTGTGTGGATTTCATGAATTGCATGTCCAAAAAGAAAAAAAAAAAAAAAACCTTTACAAGACTCAAATCAAAGTATGCACAACATAGAACATGATAAAATCTATATATTACGTTATAGAGTGGTTCTGTGTTCTGTGCTGAGCTGATGTTTATTTTATTAATTATTGATTATTATTATTATTTTTATTTTTATTTGTATTTATTTTCTTTTTTACAAAGGACACTTACAAATCAACCTCTTATATCTTCTCACTCCAGTTCCTGAGTGCAGTTGATCTGCCTGTCAAGCATTAATTAGTTGTTAACATGGTTTTTGTGTATGGTAAATTAGTCCAGGCCTGTTATGTTCCCCACCTAGTTTTAATCTTTGATGAAAGCCTTTCTGGAAAACTTTTTTTTTTCTTCTTTCCCTCAGAACCTATTGTTTGGTTACCCTTGGGAGCCTTCAGTTTAACAACAGTGTTCAGAAGAGATTTGCAGACTGTCTTGCATTCACAATGCAACCCCATGCACATTTATTCATTATAGTGTTTCAAAAGAAATAACATTTAATGCTCCAATATTTAGTATATTTGCTGGTTCTCAGGGTTGAGTAGTTGTTAGGGAGTACTAAACTTAGCATAACTTATTCTGCACCCTTTGTGCTACAGACATGATACCTCAAATTATATGCTTGTTGAGAAGATGTGCTGTTTCTTTACTAAGCACCCAGAGTTACTATTTCTAATAAGTCTGGTGAATATTATATACAGTATGCAGTAATACAGTAGTCTTGCAAGCCAGTAAGCATTTTAAAAACAACAAAGTAGTGCACTTAAAACAAAACATCTTAGAAATCACATTGGAGAGCCCTGGTAACTACCCACAACTCTGTAGTTTTCATAGAGGTGTGACATCCATGAGCAAGCACCTATGTTAGCTATAGAAGATGTAAAAATCTTTTAGTGTTTTCTCTCTCTTTGTCTCTCATCTTCCTATTTCGCCACACATGCACACACACTCAAGTCAGCGTTGTGGGCAGTGATAAGAAGCAGGTTATCTCTAGCATGCTTTCTGTTTGCGGTGCACTAATGAGCCAAAGGTATTCTGGGAATGCAACATCTGTCACACAGACTGCCTGATGCAGTCACTGCAAGCATAAATTACAAGTTGTGCTGGTTTCAAAGTGCATGCCATCACCTTTCTTCTTATTTATTTATTTATTTTTTGTCAAGCTCTACCTTTTGTGCACATAATGGCCATTAACAAAAATTTCTATTTTGCAAATTTAACAATAATACTGCTGAAACAAAAATACAGAACAGCAACATCAGTAGCTCACTATCAGTCTATAAGCATCCACTGGTACAATGCCCCTTTTTATAAAACAACTCTAAATTCTGATTTTGTAAGCCACATGTAAATGCTGATAAATGCATGGTTGGCAGCCACAAACACTTACACTTAAACTATTTTAATAAACATTGGTGTCTTCATATTTCTGTTGCCTTTTATAGTTTCCTTTTTCTGTTTGTGTTAGTGTACTGCTTTCATAGAAAATACATGCAGTGCTCCAAGAGGTCAATAATTTTACCACAGTATTTATCACAGTAGTATGCTTTATGGAAGCATGGTGCCTGCCAACACACACACACACAAACACATGCAACTGTCCTGTGTTCACACATCTATCACAATGAAAGGCTGCCAGGTTTCATTTGCAAGCAAGGCTTTCTTGACAAACGAGCTACCACAAGGCTGAGAGAGAGGGAGGGAGGAATGTGTACGGAAGCAAAAGCAACAGATTGGACAGTCACTCGTTTTAAGGACAAAACACCCGTACGCTATGATAGGCCTCTGTCTCTGACCTATCAAAAGCAGACGGCTTGTTGTGACCACCTGTGCTTGTTGCTTAGGTTTAAAAGTGTGACGGGCCTTTCAGCATCAGTTAGGCTCACTTCACAGCCAGGGTTGTGGGAAGACTAATGGCTTCTCCCTTCACTTTTGAAGGGCCTGCCGCTGTGTAGCGGAGGCCCGGCTCTTTTCACCTTGTCAGATGCTTGTCTGCGAAACCCTTTGCCCGCAGGGCCCTTAATGAGCAGGCCGCAAGGAGCAGCGGGCTAAAATGGAACCTGTCTGCTATTCCTAGCCTTTTGTGTTTTTCCTTCTCTAATGGGCTTTCAAGCAGTCTGCCTTTGTGTGTTCTCTCTTTCTCACTCACACTTTCTTTCACTACCTCTATCGCTATCTCTATTCCACATTGCTTAAAAACATTCCCCCCTGAGGGCCGTTCTGTGGGAAGCAGTGAGCAGTGCGGTGGATTGTCTTTAATATGCCTCTGGACACTGTGTGCTTGCACATATGTTTGCGTGAGAGTGTGTTTGTGCGTAGGTGTGAGCGTTAGCATTAATTGTGTGGTATGCATGTGAGAGAGCTGTTGATGGCATCGGATGTGCCGGCATGTTTGTGCAGTCCCAGAGTGGATTGTTATCGCTTTTCATCAATACTGGTTCTCCATCATAACTGAGAGACAAAAGAACGAGCGAGAGAAACACCAAGCGGGACAAAAGATAGCGTAGCGTTGCTGTTACCGCTGACGTGCTGTTCCTGACAGTTGGAGAGCTCTCCTCCATCTGAATATGGGAACTTCTGTGAAGTGTAGAATGAAAAAAGCAACACATCATGAGTAGACGAACAAATCGGATGCACTGTATCCCTGTGTTGTTAGAGAACCGTCTGGGTTCTCTGGTTTCTCCCCGCAATCCAAAAAATGCAGTATAGGTGAAGACAATAAGTAGACCATTCGCACTTTCTCTTACACCTGCGGTCAGTATCTGTGTTTTTCAGTCCTGCATTGGACTGGAGATCTATTCAGGTTGTTCCCCTGACCTAGAAGTACAAAAGATAGCATATAGTGCCTTTGGCCTGAGATACTGGGATAGGGTCCAACATCACCATGACTCTACATAGGATAAATGGAGAACAGGTGGGTAGATGGATGTATCTGAATCCAAAGGCAAAGATATTTCCTTGTTATAGTATGCCGAGCCATTTAGAAGAATGGGAAAGTCAATAGATTGTTGTCTCCAAGCATTATAGACTTCTATTTTCTCCAGAACTACTTGCAAATTGCATGTAGGAGTGTACAAACAGATTTGGAATTAAACTCCCAACGATGTTGGCCCTCCAGAAGCAAGGTTGAAAATTTAGCCACAAATGACATGCAACCCTCTTTCTGTCTTCTGCTCCTTGCACTAAATGGTCAAGGGAATTTGTCTGTAGAGATAAAGTTGTGAAGAGGGTAGTAAGAATTTGAGATCCCCACTTTCTCACTCCCATTCCTAAGACCCCTGGACAGCAGCGTAGTGCCTAGTGACAATCTTGAAATGCTCATCAAGTCAGTCTGAGGTCTCAAGAGGCTGATTGGAAAACAAAGGGAAGGTCAATCACAACTCTCATTTTGGTTCCCAGCTCTATATTGTGAGACTGAGGTGTAGCTGATATAAGTCTTGTCTCAAGGGGCCTTAGGAGCTCAGACAGGAAGATGATATGGTATGATGAGGGCTTTAGGAGAAGCACACTGATCTATGTACTAGTGACAAATTATTTTGAGGATACATCTGCCACATGTAGAACATCTCAGAATCACTATTCCGTTTATGCCCACTTTACAGGAACTGCACTAGCACAACATAACACCTGCTTTTATTGAATTTTATTGTACAGTTCAGTAGCTCAGTGAGCTGTGGCAAAACACCATCCTACGGATCAGATTAATGCACTGCATTCCCACAGTGTCCACCTACTGTAAAACTATGTTCTTGATTGCTCTCTTTCTTCTAGTGTCAGAAAGGCTTTAGAAAAGCAATCTTCGGCTCAAAGTTAGATACTGATCTTAAAGAGAAAACTGTTAGAAGAGGCATGATTCTTTTATACGGCTGCAAGATGACAAACTGCCACAACACTGTAATTTAAAATCTGTTCTACAGTCTGCACATTTAACACACACATGCAGCGTTATTTACAGATCTGTAAGGATATTATGAATGAAACCATATGAAATGAATACACACACACACACACATACAAAACACATGTATATATTATATTTAACCACCGAGGGTTGCCTTTTTTACGATGCACTAGTAATTAATCAATGCTTATCTCCTGTCAAGCATGCTGGTCACAGGAGCACCACCTTTCCTGTTTGTTGACTTGGAAGCGACACTGACTTCCTCCTGCAGTTTGACCTATCTCCTATCTCTCTCTGTCTCCAAGTTTCAGGAAGAGCTTACTAAAGGTTAGCTAATCAGCTACATCTGACATCTTTATCAAAAGCACCACATTCAGCCACTTGCACACACTCACAAACACACACACCTGTCAGATTCTCAGCCATCAGTGCAGATCAACAAGATTAAGTCTCTATTCTTCACGACGTAACACACAACGGTAGCGTATATATGTGCGTGTACTGTATGTGTGTAGTCAGTGAAAGCATGTGCGGCTGAAAGTGGCCCACACCACAAAACCAGAGACTCTTTCTCCTTTCCAGTCACTTTTCACAGTGATTACTGTGTTCGATAGTGGGGTAACGTGAAATTACTTATTGACTAGAGGTGAGAAAGTTATTTACGAGGTCGATGGCTAATTCCCCCTTGGCTACTTCACAGGGCTGAGGTGTTTATGCACTGCAGGAGGAGGGACAACACAATAAAACACATCGTATGTCACCAGGCTCCTGCTGCCTTACCCTGCTGATTTCTAAGTTAGTGTTTTTGTGGGAGAAAGCATGCGGTGGAAATCTTGAGTGCTTTCTGTAGTGAAATGAACAAGTGTCATTAGCAGTAAAAGCTAACCGAGACATTCTCTTGCAATATGAAATCTCTGAAGGTCAAAGGCAACGTACTGCATACTAGTCAGCACCGTTTGTGTCCATGATCCTTTAATAAATATGTCCATAATATAGGAATTGACACAAGAAAGCTATTATTAGCAAACAAGAACATAGCGGTGAACCTCAAGACCTGCTAATGATCGCTTTTCTTTGATGTGGCCTTTTATTTGAAAATGTTAAATGATCCCTAAGCAATACATTAGCCACTGGAGTACTAGTGACAGAAAACAGAGATGCCTGAGCCCTGGTAGCAGTAGGATTCACACAGACTGCCTGATGTATCTCTTCAGCGGGAGTACATACCTTTGCACCTGCCATAGTGACATTAGCATAACGCATACCTCATTAATCCGATCCAGGGCACAGCCCGTTATAGATTAGCTCTCAAGTACTCAGCCAAGACAAACGAGGCAAATGATCTGAACAGAAAACGATATGCTTAGATTGTGAAGATGGCCAGAAAATAAGGGAGGGGTAAACAGCCAGACCAATTACAGGGATGCACTGTACAAATCAAAGCAATGTTTTTGAGGAATAAATCAAATAGATAGATAAAATCCCATATGGCACTAGTAGGTAGATTGGGAGGAGGAAGCAGGTTTCAGGTCTCACGTCACAAAGTGGTTTGTAAGCACAAGGACCATCTAAAGGAGGTCTGCTCTTGATGGATAAGCTATTGAGCTTACATGAGTAGCTCCTTGTGAGAGCTCCTTGCTTAGCTCACTTCACCACCAACAAGGTTGTCTTTTCAGTATCCAACATCCTTAGTATCCTCCAGTCGCGCTGATGGGAAAACACTGTAACGCTGTATTACAATCTGCCCCGCTATTATTAAACTACGCTATTCTATGACATTAGCGATATAATTTTCACTATTTACTTCTATGGATTTTAATAAGAAACCACAAGAAACAGGTGAATAAAGACTGACAATCGATCTGTAATGTTCAGAAATTATTATTTCAAGAATTGTAAAGCATTTTGTCTCGTTTATGTCTCGTGTTCTATGAGAGCTGTGCTATACTGTATAGCTGTGCCTTGCAATCATGGCCGTCCCACACATGGTTGCAATGTGTTCACTGTGAAACTCAAAAATTTGATTATTTTTCATTCTTAAAAAATGCCATTATTTTATTTGAAAAAGTTAATCATTTTATTTTATTGAGAAAATAATTTTGTTTGTCGTGCATATTTTTTTATTTTTACATTTTAAGCTGTCATATGGTAGTGTTACAACGCGCCCCTCATGTTACCATGTACTCCACCTACGGGGCATGTTGTCACATTTCACTTCCTTTTTTTTGAGGTTAATCATGAAAACGTATACACTGTAATTATGAAACAAAGCAACATATTTGTACTAGACAAGTGTGAAATTAATGTGGATAAAAAATTATACTCTGCACCCCACGTGGATTTACACAAACTAGGAAATTTAAAAAGTATTAGGTTGTGCCCAGCGCTCCCCTATATTCACAACATTCAGAGTGGTTTTAGTGCTGGGTACGGCAATACGGTAATATTTAACAATGGTGTAATGTATCCCCCGAATTTAAATCTAGCTAAATTGTATTTACTTTTTTTTTTTTAGTAAATATGTCAGTGCCACAGTGTTTTTGGCTCACAGACTTCAAATGTAAATAAAATTGTGATGGAATGGAAGTAGCAGAAGATCTTCACTTGAAGATCAATTTATGAAATTTTGATTAAACATTAAATGAAATGAAACAGACATGGACGACGCATTCACAAGAAGATCTATAACATGCATTCAAAAAAAAAAGGCAGTTTTGTTCTAGGTTAACATAATTGGTTGTTGAAAAGTATGATGTGAGACATTAACATATTTAAAATTTAATCTGCAGTTGTTTAAGCAGCAATGCTGAGAAATATGGGATATGGTTTTCGTTACAAATAGTAACATTCTTGGTATAGAGAAAAGAAAAATGTTAGGAAGAATTACTATATTGTGATGTCCTCTGCGGTGAAAAAAAAACAACAAAAAAAACTCATATTATGGTAAACATTGTCATACCACCAACTTCTATGCAATTTGAAAGCTGCTAGAACAGTGGTTCTCAATCCTGGTCCTGGGGGTCCACTGCTCTGCACATTTTGCATGTCTCCCTTATTTAACACACCTGATTGAGATCATCAGCTTATTAGTTCAGTTCATGGATCTCTCTCCTAACGATGATCTCAATCAGGTGTGTTAAATAAGGGAGACATGCAAAATGTGCAGAGCAGTGGACCCCCAGGACCAGGATTGAGAACCACTCTCTACATTGCTAGAAAGTCACTTCATAATGCTTCTAATGCAGTGGCTCCCAACCACGTTCCTGGAGGCCCCCCCAACACTGCACATGCTCTCTTTTGTATGACACACCCATTTCAGGTCTTGGAATCTCTATTAAGGAGGATGATCTGAATCTGATCTGTTCTAATGCTTAAATCCCCTAGTGAAGTCAATTAGATTTTTGTGACCTGTATATGTTTTCACAAGACTTTTACTTCAAATAGATTGTGATGCTTTCCAGGTAATACACTTTCAGCAATCTATATATGCTCATCTGGAAGACTGTGCAGCTCCTGGTCTGGGGGGAGCATTTGAGGGCAGTTGCCGTATTGTAGCCTCCACAACACAAGCTCTTGAATTAACACAGTACTCGGCCCTAACCGCTTTGGCAGGGCCAGGCCACTGTTACACAGCTGGGTATCTGCCTGAGAGCAGCTGCTAAGCGCCTGAAGCAAGCGGCATTTTAGTCAGTCTGCTACTCGCTCTCCCTCGTCCCAGTTTCTTTTTCTGCTTTTCCCTCGGTGACTCACATCATACCCCTCTCACACCGTACACACGGGGGCTCTCCTCTTTGAGTCAGCCCGAACTCTGCCACCAACAATGAACCTAGCATTTACTTCAGCTTCTGGGTTCATGAATGGCTGCAATTACAACCATTAGCATGCTTAATTAACGGATTCACTGGCAGCCAGCACAGAGCATGGCACCTTCTTTTAGTCCATGGCCAAGCACCTGCCCCCGGCGCCACACACTCCCACGTCAGCTCAGCAAGGTGTGTAATTTGAAAGAATGTGATACAATTGCTTTTTCTTCCATGCTCCCGTCTATTTTATCTTGACTTCATGTGTCTTTTGATTCATCCACTTTCTTTCTTCTTACACCTCTCATTTCTCACTCTTTCGATGCTCTCTGTGCTACAGCGCGACGGTGACCTGGGATGATGTTAATGACAATATTTTCATATGCTATTCTGTTGCCAAAAAATAAGCTAGTAAACAAACGTAATCGGAAAGAAAGCACAATGAGTTTTCCTCACAGGGCCACTGAGGAGCGATTGGCAGGAGCAGGCACTGGCACCAGCCCCAGTGCCAACAATTGGCACTGCCAATCCCCTTTTTTCTTCACCCTATTCTGGAATGCTACATCATGCAACTCGTAAGATTTCTTCTCTCATCTGTCTGTCTTCAGTAGAGTCAGGGACTGTCTCATCACAGGTAAACGCTATTGTTTTGGTGTCCCCGGCGTGATTCCGCAGACGTTGCTTCCCTATCAGACACAGTGCTAATCACTTTTTAATGAACTTCAGATTACTTCTTCATATGAAAACCATTAGTGCAAAAGCAATGTGGAGTGTTTTGTGTAAACTAGATAATTTCAATTAGAGCTCTCCATCACTAAATCTGTCTGAACTTTGATGCTGTGTACAGTAGTTTCCTTATTTTCTCTCTACTTCGGATCTCTGTTTTTGAATTCTCCAATCAATCTCTTCATCTTATTCACTCCACACTTTTTCTCAGAATTTTATCGGATATTTTGTATGGGTTAGGTTACCCTGTGTATGCACCACAAAGATACGAATCCATTAGAGGAGGCAGAATGCATTCGCCTCTTCAGAATGTAAAATTGGTTTGGTTTTCTGACTAGAAGGTAAATGATAATATGGTTCCTGTTGGTTTTAGAGAAGCTGAAATAACCTTACCTTACATGCCCTCTTGTAAGAGGTTCAAGGAGTCATTTAGGAGGAGAAGGTAATTAGACATATATGAATTGATTGTGTGTGTGGAGTGTATAGCTTTGACTGACCTAGCTCTTCTGAAGTGTATAGTTATGTTCTACAATAACGGTCTCATTAAGACGTGTGTGTAGTAGCAGATTTTTTTTTTTTTTTTTTTTCCCACAGCAAAATGGCCTGATAACTTATTCTCCCCTCCCACTCTCTGACTGTTTTTCCCCCACTACACTTTCTTTCTTCCTCTCTGCGTGCTTACTCTGTCGCTCTTTAGCTGTCGATGGCTCTTTAGTGCCTGTCAGGAGCTGCGCTGAGCGCATCCCAAACATATTGTGCTTTTTCACATAATTAGGCAGGAGGGATTTCATTAACAACACTAGAGTGCAGGCTTCCATTCTTACGCCAGTGAGTTTGCGCCATCCCAAAAGGGTTTTTAGCTGTCTCTTTCTCTCTCCTGCTCTCAAACATTTTTAAACACTCAAAGACAATGGAGAACCAAAGGTCTCCATTTACAGAGCATATATTGCCGTGCAAAAAAAAGAGTTCCTAATCAGTATTTTGTCTTGTTTGCTTTTTCCATGTTTTAATCATCTAAACAAACATGTACATACATACATACATACATACATACATAAATGTATACATTTGGTACACTTTGGTACACTAGGACTGCCTAGATCTGTGGGTCAGGTTATGGACCAGTACACATGACAACGCAATAAGATTGTTTATTGAACAATGCGTGTTTAGAAGAATTCAATAGTGGGGTTGTGTGTTCAGTGATGCAAACTAATTATTGTGGGTTGATATATAGGTTTTTAGCATGCATAAACAGACACACAACCACACACCCCTGCTCTATGGGCCAAGTGACAGCTGTGTTTGGTGCAAGTGGAAGAGCAGCTAATGAACCAAACACAAGGCTTGACAATTCACATCTGCTGCTACTCTCCTGCCTCTGCCAGACCCAGCAACACCCACCCAGTCTCACAGGGCGGCAACAGCAGCCGGCATCTCACCTGGGATGCACAAGCTCCCATGAACACTTAAATACACGCACCATCATTCGCATAGACATGAACACATGGTAACGCTCAAGTCGTCCACACTAAAGCAGACACGTGCCTACTCCAGTGACGTGCACAGATGCTAGGCATGCATGCAAAAATAAACAAAACTCACACCTGGCTATCCATGGTGGAGTTAGCCGGTGTAACAGCAAGCAACCCTTGTTTACATCCCTTCTGAAAATTAAACCTTGTCTTTTCAGCTCTTTCAGTTTTAAGGTTGTCTAGATAGCTGTGCTCTTGCAACTTTTTCCATAGCTTTTTAAGGGGCTCAGGGGAAAAACACGTAAAGCAGTTGGCCGGCTCCTTGCTGTGCTTTCCTGTTCCTCTCACCTTTAAAGTATCCTCCACCATTACAGTCTGACTACTCTTTGTAACTGCACAGCAGGGTAAGAGTTAGAGAGAGAATAGAAAGTTCTAGAGAGTTTTACCGATGGTCATAAGCCTATGGCTGGCTGAATACCAGGCCTTCCTTCCTACTCAGCCATCTGCTAACGCAGGGATGACTGCCCCACATGAGTGTATGCGTTTATGGGGGTATGTGTGAAATGTGCTAATGCTATCTGCACAAAACTAGGACTTGCATAACTATTGCTTTGTTTGAATCAACTAGTCATCCAGAAATTGTCAGAGGGTTAATGATTAGCATATGTAATCGACTCTCCACATACAGCATCATTGGTCTGACAACCAGTTTTCAAACAGTGGAAGTGATGCAAGTGTGAAACAAAAGCTTGCATATCTCCACTGGTGCAGCTTGTGTTGTTGTCAATACTGCATTTTTTTTTCCCTCATAATTCTTGATTTGGCCATTATATGTTATATCTTAATATGCTGGAATATTCTTCTCGCTGTTGCTATTTTGTTTGGGCTTACCAGCCCAAAAAGCATCTTCCATTAGTAAAACGAGGTTAATGCCAAATCAACTAGTGTATACAGGTTTTAGATTGTAGATTGTT
Source organism: Labeo calbasu (assembly GCA_019740295.1). Lineage (NCBI taxonomy): Eukaryota > Metazoa > Chordata > Actinopteri > Cypriniformes > Cyprinidae > Labeo > Labeo calbasu. The sequence goes on from JAHKKF010535941.1 coordinate 11,519, forward strand.
TGCTTTGTTCCAGAACAGGGACTTTTTCCCCTTGGCTCGAGGAGATGGAAGCATCATTTACGTGACCTTGGSCCAATTATTTTGTTGTGGATCTGAGCGTGATTGCCATGGTCATATACAGTATGTTGAAACAAACCAAATTAAGAGAGAAAATGTGTCAGACTCTGAAACAAAGTGAAAAAGTATTGCGTGCTAACAGTTTATATACCTTCCAACATACTCTACGCTCTCCACAGGTGTGTATTCACACATTCACACATACGCTATTTTCAGAGCAAGCCTGGGGTTCTTTGTCTCAGAAAAACCTGCCTGTCTTCCTCTAATTGCGTTTGATAACAATTTTGTCAAGCCTCCTCTGGCAGCGTCCACACCACGCTCCCATCAGCAGCTGCTGCTAATTAGCTGCTATCGCTAGCTCTTCTGGCACACTCCCTGCTGATCCCTCTGGCCCCCTAGATCCTAAGTATAAATCATCAGATTGCTGAGAAAAACAGTACAGAGATACAAAATTGATGAAGGCTGGATGGCATAATACTACACAAGTAAAGTCAGTGTAGGAGTTTGTATTTTACTTCCATAATCTTTGTTTTAAATAAAACATTATATTTTGCAAGTAAAAATGTGGGATGGGACTGGTTTTTATACACTGAGAATTGACTGAATCATGAAAAGTGGGTGTTGTGATACCAGACAGAATTTTGTTGTGAAATTTAGTAATTAATCAACTAATGATGTAAAATCAAATTTTAGGTCATTTTGTAAGAGCAACTTTATTAAACAATATTAAACGGCAAGAACTAACATCAAGTTTGGTGGTGAAGATTTAACTAATGTTCTTGAAAAATTAGTTTTGGGTCAACACATTGGGACGTTTACGCTTTTTGTAAAACTGTTGTTTCAAATCTCCATTAGAGGGATTAGTGTTCTGTTCAGTGCAGTTTCTTCCATTTCAACGTGTATTTACAAGTTGTAGAAGTAATTCCATACAATGTTTTCAGTTTGCTCATCAAACAAGTTAGATTATAATATAATGTAGCACTCAACATAATATGCAAGTCTAGTGAATTTGAATTCACAATTAAAAATGTAAGTTTATAGAATGTATTATGTGTGACACACATCACACATTATGTGTGACACAAATCACAGACTATTTTAACTGTTATTGCAACACACAAGCCGAGTATACACAAAGTCTTGAAGTTGGCTGCCTTTTTGAGTTTTCTCAACTTTTGATTTTTGCAACTCCTGATGCAAGAGTTTCTCTCTTCATTTACTGACTTGTTTCATTTTTATTTATTTTTTTGCAGAGAAAGCTAGCCATTCCATACCAGAATGGAAACAGATGATTGAAAGGAACTGAAACCTGTTAAGTCAAACATGATGAGACAAGGCATGTGCATTAAGAACTGTTTCCACTGTGGTTTCATGTCAATTTTGAGCGACTACATTTCAGTGATACACTAATTTGTTCCATCTCAGCTAATGTTTCATGCAAAGGTAACCTTAGTGTCCTTTCATAGCTTTTTGCCCCTGATTGGCCACAGGCAAACTTGGTACAAAATCAGGACAGCCCATTCATCCAAACTGGTAATGATGAAGTTATGGTTCCTCTAATAGCGTACAGAAGTTGAAGGCAAGAGGTCAAAGCAATAGGGAAAGTCGAACATGTACCCGAGTAAGTGTATGCGTGTGTGTGTGTGATAGAGGGGGCAGGAGAGAGAGAGAAAGAAGGGGTGAGTATTGGAGGGAGGACAGGTGCTGAATTACCAGGATGAAAAATTGCACCAGATTAGACACATAGAGAGGGAAGAAAAAGAAAGGAAGAGGAAGCGAGAACGAGAGAGCAAGCCCTTTTTCAAGGACAACGTGTGTGATCTCTCCTGATTAATAAGTGTTATTTTGATCAGCGCTCCCGTGTCATAGTGCGGCCCTGTGCTAATGGAACACTCAGCTGGGTCTCACCGCAAAGCCTCATGGGGGTACCGAGAAGAGCATGTAAACAATCTGACCCTTCCAACCCACAAAGCCATTCTCACCTGTCTCGGGTGCTTCTCATCTCTCAGTCTGTTCCGAAACAGTTACACACACTCTCATCCCAGAGCAATCAACCTAACATCACTTTCAACATTAAACATTAGGGGGACTTTCGGTACTGAAAGGAAATGCCATTATCACACACTATTGTCAGTTACCCTCCCCAATGCTGGAGGTGTTGGCATTGGCTGCGAAACTGCTCCAATAATGGCTTAACGGGGCATGCGCTGGGCTGACACAGAACACATGTTTCTGGACAAATGGTTCCAGACAGGTTTGGAGCCCAGCCCCAAGGGAACGCCACATTTGCCTGGGAAGCACTCGGCTGCCTCCTGTTAATTAAATAACTGCCTGTGAGTAAATACCAAGTCAGTGAAGGGTAAATGGAAACTGTATCAAGCCAAATTCGCTTTTCAAATGAATTGGCATCAAGTTTCATGAGATGCATTTTTCATGCTGAAAATGGTAAAATGCCTGTTAGCTGAGATTCATGCAGTACATTTTATAACAACTCTCCAAAGCATAAAAAGCAGGATATTACTCAATTCTCACGTACACAAGTCACATTTTCCATAGAGCAAGTTAGAGATGTCAGAGTAAATTAGAAAAGAGCTTTTAGTGGTCACCCTTCTCTCACTACTCAATTCAGTAGGTTTAGTCTGACTCGCTTTTAACTGGCCCTCTAGTGGACTTTGGTGATACTGCAAACAGAAATAGCAGGTACGGATGCATTGTAGTCCACTCTGATTCACTTTTACACACTTTCTACAAACAATGAGTAACTCCATGTCAACTAGCAGTTGTTAGAGTATTAGTAGATTGTGTGCTTAATATCTATTAACACTTTGTTTTGAATGCCCAGCAAATTGACTATAAGTATCTTTGCAAGTGCATGTTCTACTAACCTGAACCCCGACCAAACAGTCTACTAATAGTCTAATAAGAGTTAGTTGACAAGTTGTTGCAAATTTAGTTAGTAGAATGTCTAAAGTAGACTATCAAAAGAAAGTTCACAATTGAATATGACAGTGGCCAAAGAAAAATACGAAAGCTAAGAGCAGACCTGAGAACAGAGCTTCATGCTAAAGTGCCTGTACTGTGGTTGTTATATAGTCATTATATATACACTGATCAGTCACAGTGTGTAGGCTGAAATATGAAATAAGCATATGTTTACTGCATTCAGGTGATCCTGAGTATGTTCTTGTACTATATTCTGCATTAATACTGCCCTGATCAGTGAAGCCGCACAGCATTTCACTTGGACCTGATCCACCCGAAACGACAGTAAATCTGACAGGATAAAACTCCAAGAGCAAACAGGTGCGTTACTATGCTGTGAAAGGCTCCCAGCTCAGAGAAGGATGCCTGCTGAGGGTGTCGGAGGGTCGCGGAGAAGTGAGAGAGATGGCAATAAAAAAAAAAACAAAAAAAAAAACAAGATGGATGATTTGAATGTGTGAGGCTGTAGCATCTGTTGGCACTTCTTCCAGACACCCACGCTTACACCCTTCTGCGCTGCCAGCCAGTGTGTGTGTGTATGTGCAGTGGTTCACCTGGGGCTTGACAGGAGGAGAAATGCATAAAAATTGGACGCATCACTCACTGCACTTCCTGAGAACATTTGCATTCACATTGAGTTTGCATTTGAGTTCGGAGATTTAAATATACTTGCTGAAGCCCTCAGCACACAGAAACAGGAAAAACAGAATGAACTGTTGCCTCGGTTGATCTTGTCAGAATTGGAATTGCTTAATTTGCTAATTTAAATAAACTTTGTTCATTGTCACATTAATGGGGAGACACTAATATTATTTATAGATTGTGTTATAGACCTCATTTTTAATTATTCTTGTGTAACAGACAAGTTATAACTTTCTCAATTAAAAAAAAAAAAATCACATTTATGACACAATTGCCTATTGTTCGCTGAAAATTACATCAAATTTACATAGATCTACAATTTACTGTTCATTTTTTGGTGAATGTGAAATGTGGTATGAACTAAGTATATCATTGATTGATTGATTGACTGAAAGCTAACCAAAAAAAAATGCTTTTTGGGCTGGTATAATAATATATTAAATATTTCGTTCAATCACCTAGGGGAAAATAATGATTAAAAGTCACGGCAAAACTGACTAGAAAAATGAAATTAGCTCTGAGAAAAGCTCTAGGAGTCTTAGAGCACAATCACACTTTTGATATTTTTTTGTCTAATGACATTCAAGCTTGTTTTGAGCACTTTGTAAAAAATTAAAAGGGCAGGACAAAACAAGTGTTGCCTGCAGCACGTGAAAAATTAATTAAACTGACAATAGTATTGTACAAATGCATTTAATTTCACTTGATGTGCTACATTTTTGAACATGGTTGCCAGTGAGAAGGCAGATGGCCTCAGGAAAGAAGCTGTCACTGTGACGGGATGTTCTGGTACTGAGTGGTGACGTCCAGTGAGGGTCGAGTCAGAGGCAATCTCACCAGCTCTGCTCAAGGCAGCGAGTTCATAAAGCTCCTAGATGGATGGTAGGTGACAGCTGACTGGATCACTCGTTTCTACCTGGATTTGTAGTGAGAAGATGTTGGAGGAAGCAAAACTGAAATGGAGGAAATGCTTTTGAAGGTTGGACTACGATGGGAGAGACGGCCATTCTGAGCTCCTTCCTAGCTTTTGATGCATTATTTTCTGTCGTTAATATGTCTTTCTTTATTTCCATTTGTCGCTCAACATTCTCTCTGCCCATCCTGGTTCTAGCGCAGATTTGGACGGTGTAGATTGTGATCGTCGAATGCCTCTGAATGACAAACTGCCCCCGCTGTGAGGCTCTCTATAAATCACCCAAACAATGGCCACGGCCCTGCTCCCCGACTGACGGACAGGTGATGGATTGTCGGCACAGCGGGGGAAAACAAAATGACGCACCCCATTAGCTCACAGGTTGGCTTATTCAAATCGATAAGACTCTCTCCCGCACAACGCCCTTCTCTTCGCATCTTTTCACGTCTTTCCGTCTTTTAAAAACTCTCTCTCAATCTTTCTGGACCAGGCACAGGCACATGAACAATGCCTGCCACATTTTAATAGTTTGATGTTTTCAAATGCCACTCAGCCCTGCCCAAGCACCTAAAACAACTCGGATGTGATGAGATTTACTGAGCCCATAAATCACAGGCAGTCTTGCTCACTTGTGAGACACAAGTTTCGCACACACACAATGGATTTTAGTCACTAAACAGCAGCACATGCGGTGTATTGACGGGTTCTTTTGGACAGTTCATATTCTTAAAAAAGATCTTAAAAAATAAAAATCACTCACTGGGTACACACACTGGTCCTTTTTTCACCAAAAGAATAAATACATAAATATATAAATCTTTACTTAAAAATATAATACAATAAACATTAACTGAAAAAATATATAATAATAACAATTATAGTTTAATATTAATAAAAAAACTATATTAGTTATAAGTCTAAACAGAGGTTTTTGCTTGACTTTGCGCAACTGCAAACTAACATTTTTTTTTCCAAATTAGGACTTAAAAACTGATGATAAATGGCATATTTATTTTCAAACTGAGCAACAAATATTGCATTCGAGTAAATAAATTCTAGTTCGATATCACTGCTTTTTGATGACACAAAAACACCAACATAAGATCTTCTGAAGAAAAGAACATAATGGAAGAAAGGCTCTTGTCCAAGAGGCAGGTCATAGTTGAAAAATAAGTCACTATGCTGTGCTAACATCTCTGTATCCCGTCCTCTCACATTCAGAGGAAGGCAGCCTTAATCCCGCGTGACAGAGGAAGACGAGGGGTAGCAGCGAAAGTCTGCCCCTTAGGCGAGCCACACTGCTGCTGCCTCGCTGGGGCAAACCTTTCCTGAAATCTGCCGCTGTGTCAAGCGTCATCAGCCTCAAATCTATAACGCCAACGCCTGCCATCCCAACTACGCGACATCAGCTAACACGTCTCAAACCGCCCAGTTAAACGTCTTCCTCTCTCAGGCTCACTGTTATTAGCTCCATGCTATTATCACGCCTCGAACTGAGGGGGGATGTGGGGGGATGGCATAGAAAAAATGACAAAAAGCATCCCCTCTGTAAAACCACCATCCCCTTCAGATTAAAAATGGTGTGTATTATGTAAAATCTATCATGCAAAATAAATCATGCATGTTGTCATTTTTCAAGCAAAATATTTCAAGCGTAACTTCTGACGTTCTTTAATAAGGTATGGCATTTCACTGATTAGAGTTTAGAGACATTCCCCTGATATTATAACGTTATTGTGCTTTGCTATGTGTGACTGTGAGGATGAGGGATGTTGAGAGAGAGACGAGGCGTTCCATTCAGAAATGATCACCTTTTCCAATTCACGCTAGCTGACGTTATCAAGTATGTACACTTATGTAACAAAAACACGTTGTGAGAGTCCAAAAGCATTCTTTGCACCTTTTAGAATGCAGTTAGAATGCCTCTATAATTAGAATAATTAAAGAAATAATATTCCTGTGTCAGTTTTTCTTTTTTATCTTTATATGATATAGGCCTAGTTAAATAATATCACACAAGAATCAGCACAGCACATGTGTGAGATCACCAGTGTTAAATTAATTTTATATAGCAGTTCAACAGACAAGTTAATTGAGTGATTTACATTTTAGACGCATTTTTTTTCCTGTTTTACAAATTAAATAGTTCCAAACAAAGTCAAAGCAGAGCTATTGTGCGTCTCAGAGCAACACTGCAGTGTTTCTTTCCTGAATTAATTTTTTTTTTTTTTTTTTAATGAATCAAGTGAGCCAATTATTTAATGATCCATTCATAAAGAAAGTCAACTTGCTTCGTTCCAAATTGAATGAGCCGTTTGATTGAACGATTCAATGAATCATTTATTAAAACAGACACTTGCCACCACCTACTGCCGGTTTTATTTATTTATCATATCATATTTTTTATCCATGACAAGCCTAAACCAGAACAAAAACACACTTAGCAAAATATTAATATTCATTTATTGTTATCGACAAAACCTCCTGCCCCCGGCCCCTGCCACGCAAAGGTTTTACCCTTGCTGTACATTGGGAAGACCAAAAGTACTCCTACGAAAAAGGGTAAAACTTTTGGCATTTCAGGACCCACAAGGAAAACAGCCCATAAACCAGTTCATTCGATAAGACTTATTTTTTGTTAAAATAAAATTGTCTAAAAATTAAACAGATTTTGTAATCATTTGTAATCACAGGATCCCCCCAGCCCACCATCCCCCTTGAAATTTTTTTTTTACAATTTGACCACTGGCTATTATTTATGTGACTGGGCAGAGCGATGGCATAAGAGTTTACATAACCCAAATGTGAGGTGCAACTACACTAAAAGTGATGCTACTAACTTTACATCTTTTAGTCATGACACCACAGCTCAGTGATAGTGTAGTATTTTCAATACTGAGCTATTTTTTATCTTTTTTTTTGTTTTTTTTGTTTTACAAATTCTTGATTTTGTTTTGGGGGTGTACTAAAACATGCTTTCATGCTTGATGGTTCTAAAACACATTATTTTTTAACATAATTTACATTATTAGAATACATTTCTCCCAGCCTGGCACAAAAGGCTCGATTAGTTAGGGATTTAATGAAGGCCCGCCTTCCGAAAAACGAAATGTGTTGTGATTGGTTAGCTCTCCCACTGCGCTGCAATAGGCAAACATCTTAGTCAGTATTTCAGTACTGCCACGCCCCTTGTCAAAGAAACAAGTTCCATGTACAACTATTAGCACAAGCTCGATTAAAGTGATTCTTACGTTTTAAATATGGATATTTTTCTTACAAAAACGCATTGATTCACTACACGAGGCCTTTATTGACCCCTTGGAGCCATGTCAGGCACTTTTTATTACGGATGGATGCACATTATTGGACTTATTTTGGATTGATGAAGAGAAACACTTATCTATGCCGTTCTAAAGCTGGGGAGTGCCAGGATAACTTTTAATATAACTCTAAATGCTTTCATCTGAAAGAAGGAAGTCATATACACCTAGGATGCATGGAGGGTGAGTAAATAATATGCTACAATAGTGTTGGGTCCTATCGTCAGTCTGCGAGATCGTCAATACACGATATTATCGTTTTAATTTATTTAATTATTTAAATACTTAGTTTCAATGCCCGAAAGCAGCTCCAGCATAAGGCTAAAAGCAGCCTCACATTAACATTATCAAAGAACATCATCACTGATTAGCCTTGCCTGGTCTAGTTGAAGCAGCTCTCTGCGCTGCATCGCTAAAGTTTGGCTAATCCTCCACCTCGTCCCTACCCACACCCCAACCCTTTGAATTTCCGTAGGCGGGATTTATAATAATATTGGAATGGACCGTGTTGTGACATCATTGCATGCAGAAAACAAGTTCGCTGTTCTTGGAAAGGGACTTTTAAAAAATGAAATATCTCCCTTTGGAGTGGACTTTGAGATATGTAACTTTGTAGATATTTTTTTATGCCCAAAGATACACACCGCACACAGACTAAAATTCAAAAAGTGAAAAAGCATATTAGCACCCCTTTAATAAGTGTTGACTTATAGACAAGTTATAGACAAGTTATTTGTTTGTTTGTTCGTTCATTCATTCATTCATTTGCTAAATAAATATATGAAAACTTGCCAAAAATTATAATGGTAGAAAATATATTTATGTAAACACATTTGAGGCATTTTTAAGAAAGAATACGAGATTATGACATCAGTCTGTCAGTACCGACTTTCTGAACACTATATTCTAAATGCGTGATGTTGGATAGTCTCTTGGGATGTCTGTTGGGTCCTGTCGTTCCTGGGGGATGTGCTGAGTAAAACAGTCGTCTCTCTGTCTGAAGTGCCTCTTCTTTTTTCCTGAACACTTTTCAAACAGTCTTTTTATTTTTTTCTCTCTTTTCCGTTTTCCTACCACTGCACTTTGTCTATCTCTCCATCAGTGTGGATCTAGCTTTTTAAAGGCTGTCTCATTCTACTCCCTAGTTTCCTACATTGTGAATCACAATATTTTGTGAAAAAGAAGTGTGCGTGATCATACCGGATATGCGCTTGTAGTGTACTATTTGAAAAAAAAAAAAAAAAAAAAAAAAAAACTTTACTTTCAGATATAAAGGACACTTAAGTGCACTTAAAGAGAGTACACTTTCATAACTCTTTCTTAACACACACTAGTACACTTTTTTAAAGGGCTCTTTGTAAAAACATCAAATTAAAAGTTTATTTCAAAAATACCGTTTAATTCTTCATGTTTGCAAGGGCCATGATGCAATAAACATTAGGACCTGAAGACTCTATTACCTCCTTCATGACAATGACTGTAAAATATGTACTTGGTATTAATCAGCTGTATGACTAATGGTTCTAGTATTTGTTCTGATAATTGTGTATCTTCAGTTGAAAAAAAATACATTTTCGAATACAGTGTATTTATGTCTTGTATTGCTGACGACACATGCTGAAATGCAGAACAAAAGGGAATAAAGTGAGCAACCAATGCTCACTGTGCATACTGGGAATTTCTAGGGTGCAAACATTTGCGCAATGGCTCCCTGGGCAGTGGACTTACTGCTGAACAAGGTAACAGATTTAGACACACTGTTAGCAGTATCATGATATTATTTCAAATATTTCAAAACCAAACTTTTATCCACTTGTCTGCATTTAGCACCAAAAAAAGCAAGTAAACTGCACTGGTTGCATTTTAGTAGAACAGGGAATTCACTAGGTTACTTGTGATAGAGTCTCAAGGTTGGTGTTGCAAGAGACAGATGCTTCTTGACGGCTTGACGTCCCACACTCAGCCAACATAACCAACATATTAGTGAAAATAATGGAGTTAGAGGTTGAAAAAAGATGCATGGTGGAGAGAAAGTAAAGAATAGGCCGCAGCCTCAAAGATCTTTTATCAAGCACCACCTCAGCTGAGGTCTGAACAGGGCGGCATGAGAGAATAATGAATTAATTAAAAAGAGAGAATAGATAGGAATTGGGGAGGCGCACCTTGCTCTCCATGTCCAGGGAAAAAAAGCCAATCACTGCGCAGTGAGGTGTGAGTACCATCCATTATGTGGCGACTGACAAGTTAGCAGCAGTCAGAGAAAGAGCTGCACTTAATAAATCAAATCTGACACCTCCTCCCCAGCACCCTTCTCAACTACTGTTCCTGCTTCTTCTTCTTCATCCTCCTCTTCATGTCTGTCATTCCTGCGTCTTTCCATCCAAGAGTCTTCAGGATGCGTTCACACCTCAACCCTTCACTCTACACACACCACAAATGTTTTTAAAGCGCCCTTGGTGACAGAGAGCCCCCTGCAAATGTGCAGTTGTTCATGGATTTTGCTGTTCAGAAATAGCACTAATGCCATTAATCAGAATGTCCCAATCTATGGGCCAATTACTTGCATTCTGCAGCTTAATGGGAAAAGATTTCCTTGATACCTCCATTTTAATTAAAAGACAGTTTGCACATCTGACGACGAAGCATTTTTTATCAAGTACAAGGAGAAAAAAAATGTTTCACCATGTGCACAATTAGCACCTATTAGAGAGGCATAAATACACAAATTTAGAGTGCTTTTTCACACATTTAGCACAATAAATCAAACACGCCATAAAGCTGTTTCGCAGTATTAATCAGTTATCAGTAGTTACTTTTTTTCTTTCTCTTTCTCAGGTGGGATGTGTTTGGTTAAACCTCAGGTAATACGTAAAATGCATCAAACAATTCCCAGTTTTTGTTTGCCTTTATGGGCTTGTTAACATTGCTACAATTACTGTTACATTATTGCTACAATTACATGTAATTGTAGGAAAGACTTACTCTTAGTTCAAAAGTTAAAGGTAACATTATGCACTGACTAACAAATGACATGTAAAAATGCAATATTTGTGTGAATGTGTAAAATAGCATGTGCAATAGTTATAGATATTAATAATTAAACAATAAAACCCTAATAATCAACACATTCTCACTCCCAACTCATTTTTTGACATGCAGGGTTCTCCGTTGCTTTAAATAAAAAACCTTTGGCATCGATATGCTGATCCGAAAGGTATTGGGAATTTCATCATCATGATTAAATTACATATTGGGTAATAATTTTGCCATTAATTGCATATATGTTGGGGTTTTTTTTTTTTCAATTTAAACAGTCAAAACAATTATTTTTACATTACTCCATTTACACGTTTATGAGCACGCAGACTTAACCCTGCCCCTGTACCTAACCATTTGTCAATGTAAAACACAGGATGTGACAGGCAGATACAACTACAGTCACAATTTATTTAAAAAGTATTAATATCCCAAGCCTTCCAAGGCAAAACGTGATTTTTGAGAGGAATAGACCTGATCGCCTTGTCTATCCGCTGTACAGCTCATCCTCTGTGCATAAAAACTGCAGGCAGAAGAAGCGTTATGTCAGCTTTGGTTCATGCTAACAAATTCGGGAGCATCTTTTTCAATGTGATATGTGTGGGAGCGAGATCATTTTCAGAAATTAAAATCTTATGATTTACTCTGTTCTTCACATAAAGATATAAGAGGACTTAAAATGCAAGGTAAATTGTTTGTAATACTTTTATACTGGTTTTTGCAATAAATAATGTTTTACATTGTTCAGAAGTGGGTAGGTTCAGGGTAGGGGTGGGGTTAGGCACTCCAAAATATCTATGAAAGTGTAAATTTATATAAAATTATTTTTCCGAATACATGCAAACCATTAAATGTGACACATAATGCAAACAACTAGAAGCAATGGAGGACCCTCCATGTCCAAAACTGACGCTAAAGGGATACCCTGAGCATTAAAAAGTGACGTCAAGGGGTCCTGACCAAGCGTCAATATGTGAAGAGTTTGGAGTAAGAATGTGTTGTAATAATATATATAATAATATCAATAATAAATAACTTGAGCTTTTAACATCGCCACAAAACTGAACAGTGGCAGCGACAACAACAGCATAAAGAAGCTAGCAAACTGCAAATTAAAAGTATTATAACAGAACCCTAATATTTTATTCATGCTGCAATGTATGCTTGGTGACGATTTTAACAAGTCAGCAAACTTATATATTTGTTTGAACTAGTACTGTAGTACTAGTTGGGGCTATTGTTGGTTGAATGCATTTTTATGTAGATTTAAAATAATTCACATTTCTTCTGTGACTCAAAAGGCCCTGTATGCTGGATAAAATGTATTTAGTTTTTTGTATAGTGTTTGAGTGTGTGTCTGTGTGAGTGTGAGAAAGAGAGAGAGCGCGAAAGCATGAGAGCGAGATAGAGAGAGAGGGACAATTCTGCTGGCCTACCGCTAAACAAATCTGCCTTAAAGTGTGATCAGAAACCTAATCAGCTACTTCGTTTGATGTCCTGATTAAAAATGGATATCAAGGCGATGGTCAAAATAAGCGGAGGAATCTTTGAACTTCTAAAGGTCGAGGAACGGCCAGTTTTTCCATCTTCCATCACAAGCAGCTCACAACCTGGAGACCCTGTGAAACTGATTCGATTCTGTGCACCCTATTTCTAGAGAATGATAGAGGGCGACTTCCAAAGGACACGCACACACGCAAACATACGTGCATTATACACGTACACACACACACCGCAATGCACAAAATCCTGTTTTTCAGCCTCACGGCTCCAAATTCACATGAGATCTTCTCTCTCTAATCATAATGTATCCCCTACGGCATTCACACTCCGAGCCATCTTATATTTCATCTGCCAAAGCTATTTCAAGAAGTATGTGACAGAGAAAACTCCCTCCATATCTCATGCCACCGTGCGCTACCTCCCACTGTACCATTGACACATTTTGCGATGTCACCTTTTAAAAGGCAAGCAAATATATAAACAGATATTAATAAATAAACCCGCTACTGCTGTTCTCTCTAGAGCTTCACATAATTTCAACCTTTCCTCGGTAGGTTTTTTTGAGTTAGGTAATTGGGTTGCGTGTCCCAGGGCCTGAGAACGGGGAGGGTTATGGGAAGTTGGAGCATGGTAATGGCGTTGTGCCAGCAGGTAGGCCTCTCCCAGAGCTGGCTTGATGAGGTCCCGTGAGCACTCTGCATCTGTTTGGCCTGATAAGCCGACCCGAGGCTCAAGCTAGGGAGGGTAGTATTCCCTCGTTCTACAAGTCCCCCCCCAACCCCCCTTTGAGTCATTGAGGAATGGAAAAAAAACTTCTCCCGGACTAATACATGGAAATCTAGTGGCGGTTCTGCCCTAACCCTGCCCAATCCCTAGCCGCACTGCACCAAGCAGGAGAATTCTGGTTAAGGCTAGGAGAAAGAAATAAGTGCGGACGCCTTAATCCCACTCTCTCTTTCCTCTTCACAGAGTTTCAGGGATTTCCTTTCTCAGTGCAGAGAGCTGTGCGCCCAGGCCCGGCTCAGACTGAGACCATGGAAATCGAAATCCGGAAAAAAAAAGAAAAAAATTTGCGCAAGTACGAACCGATATGAATACAAGTTTAAATCCCCTTAGAAAGCACGAAAGTTACAAGCCGTGGGATCGGTGTGCCTACATCTCAAAGAAATCTTTCATGTCTCAGTGTTTTTTGTGTACCATATGTTAAATGAATGACGACGAGGCATGGGACCTGACTCTTTGATGTTAAGGGGGCAATATACACCTCACGACACCCCCTTTTTCCACAGCCTTTTTTCTTTTTTTAACTTATTTAACCAAGTCTCTCCTGTGGTATCTCTATCTATGAATTTATATTAGAAACACAGCAGTTCAGAGCAGTTCACAGCCCCCTTGTGGGCTTTTGTGCATGTATATGCATGCAAATATGTGTTGTGGAGTGCATTTATGTGATGTATATGAAAAGACACCCTTTAGAGATACACTATATTGCCAAAAGAATTCGCTCACCCATCCAAATAATCGGAATCAGGTGTTTCAATCACTTCCATGGCCACAGGTGTATAAAATCAAGCACCTAGGCATGCAGACTGTTTTTACAAACATTTGTGAAAGAATGGGTCGCTCTCAGGAGCT